>JAOWBW010000889.1:380752-420788 GCA_026119855.1 Campanula takesimana
TGATTAATTGAAATCTTCTATTTTCTGGTTTTTTTTTTGGAATTTTCTGAACACTTTGTTTTTTGGATTATTGTGATATTCCTTTTAAAATGTGATCTTTTAGTTTTGTTAATCGTATATAAACGTATTAATAATGATAATCAAGAAAAGTGGTTATGTTCAGTGGGAGCATGATTATTGTTTATTTATGCTATTGTTGACATAATTGTGAAAAATGTCTAAAAAATATATGTTTAAGAGATTAAAGAAAAAAAAAGAAAGAAAGAAAGAAAAATCTCTTTAAATACGTAATTGCACAATGAATGATGTTAAAATAACAATATAACTTTGGTAATGTTGAATCTGATTGTGAACATAGTGACCTTTCGTTTCACGTCCTTCGTTATTATATTATATTTACTATTCATTCGTTTTTGTATTATAAGAATGTGTAATACATTGAACATGTGTCATAACGCTCTTATTTGTTATTTTCTCTATGTAGTCCTAATCATGGCCTCTGTAAAAACCATAATTGCTGAACTAAATCATGGTGCGAAATTTGGACGGTGACAATTACGATATGTGGCACCCGTAAAATCCAATATGTGCTTGAGGAACAAGAAGTTCCGATACCTTGACAAGTCCATAGAAGAACCTGTTATGAATGATGAAGGGACTGCAGATAATATATAAGAGTCTTGCTACGTTCAAAGCTTGGAAGAAGTGGAATAGTAAAGCTCGAATCACGCTTGTTGAGCATATGCAAGACGATCTTATGTGCGAGTATGAAATTACTTGATTGCCAAAGATATGTGGGCAGCCCTGAAAGAGAAGTTTTGGGGAACTTCACTTATGAAGTTAGAGACTTCTCTACAAGTTTGACAATGCTAGCATGCGATCTAGTGATTCCATGAAAAGCATTTAAGGGCTTGTCAAACATGATAAGGGAATTAAAATCTGCAGGACACTTCCTTTCTGATGAACAGCAGGTTCAAGTGTACTCCGTTCTCTCCCTAGTAGTTGGGATCATATGGTGATGAACCTAACTCACAATGAATATGTAAAGACTTTTAATGATGTGCAAACTCATTTAGAGTTGGAGGATGAGCGCCTTTCGGCCTTAAAATTCTCATCTCATGCGTTTGCTGCTGAAGCCAACACAACAAAACATCTGGGTCTAAGTGTGGAAGAGGTGATAAAGGGAAGGAGAATGGACAGGTAGCAAGAAGGCAAAGTTTGCAAATCGTAAAAGGAAAGCGAATAATGCAAAAGAGAAGAACAATGTTGAGAGGAAATGTTACAATTGTGGCAAGACGGGTCATTTTGTTCGTGACTGTCCTGATCCAAAGAAGGAGTGCAACAATTGTGGTAGATTTGGTCACCTGGCTCGTGAATGTAACAGGCCAGCTAAGGTACCAAAATACCCTACCTCCAACTTTACTTTGTTTCTAGTTGTGCTTTGCTTACTGATTCTTATCCTTTGTGGACAATGGATTCAGGAGCCACAGACCACATAACCAGAGACAGAGAGCATTCCAAGAGTACCGTCACATGCTGAAGGATACCAAATGGATATATGTTGGCAACAATTCAAGAATTAGGGTAGAAGGAATTGGTACGTGCCAATTGGGCCTATGAGGAGACCAAAAGGTTGTTGCTGCATGATGTTCTCTACGCACTCGGCATTCGACGAAATCTTGTGTCTATCACCGTTCTTCTTAAGTTAGGATATTCGCTAATTTTCATGGAACTTCTGTAGACATTACTTATGGTTCTGTTTTGTATGGTACTGGACATCTTGTTGATGGTTTCTTTGTATTAGATGTTGAACATTTCTTGTTTAATGACAAAGATTGTTTTTCCTTAATGGCATCTTCTAGTAGTATGAATATAGATGCATCTGTTTGGCATGCTCATTTAGGGTATATCGGACAGGAAAGAATGAACAGATTGGAAAAAGAGGGTTTATTAGGCCCACTCAACAAAGTGTTGTTGCCTACTTGTGAAAGTTGCCTAGCTGGAAAAGCAACTAGGAAACCATTTGGAAAATCAGTTAGGGCCACTTTTCCATTGCAGTTAATCCACTCTGATATATGCGGACCAATGAATGTGAGGGCAAGACATGGAGCCTCATATTTCATCAGATTTATAGATGACTACACACGATTCGGTCATATCTACTTGATTTCTCATAAGTCTGAGGCATTGGATTGTTTTAAACGATAGACTTGCCTCGTTGAGAATCAGTTAGATAAAAGAATTAAGGCTTTAAGAACAGATCGTGGTCGTGAGTATTTATCTGAGCAATTTAAGACTCTTTGTGATGAAAAAGGCATTGAAAGGCAATTAACTATTCCAAGGACTCCACAGCAAAACGGAGTCGCAGAGGAGGAATAGAACATTGCTAGAAATGACTAGATCTATGATGGCTTAAGCAAATCTACCTATAAGTTTTTGGGGAGATGCTTTGCTAACAACCGCATATATACTTAACAGAGTTCCCACCAAATCAGTATCTTCCACCCCATACGAATTATGGAAAGGCAGAAAACCAGTTTTGGAACATTTGCGTCCATGGGATCGGCTGCCTATGTACATAACACTTCCGATAAGCATGGGAAGTTAGGTCCTAGGGGTAAAAAGTGTATCTTTATTAGATACTCAGAACACTCCAAATGATATGTATTCATAGGTGAAGGGCCAGATGGAAGTTTGACTGAAATTGAGGCTCGTAATGTGTACTTTCTTGAAAAGGATTTCCCTAGTAAGGGAGAAGTAGATAGGGACATTGAACTCTATGAAATGGATGAACCTGAAGTAGGTACACCTACTCAAGTAGAAATAAAGGAAGAAGTTCCTCACCATCCTAAAGATAGTGGGAGGGATTTATCCTCGAGTAGCACACTTCCATTAAGAGAGGAATCTCAAGAGCCTATCTTATGTAGGAGTCAGCGTTGACACATTCCCCGACGTCGATTTGACATTGAGAATGAATCCTTTATGGTTGATGCACATGATGTTAACGAGCCAAGAAACTATAAAGAGGCTATCAACTCACCTACTAGTGAAAAGTGGATGAAAGCAATGGAAGATGAAATGGAGTCAATGAAATCCAATAATGTTTGGGATTTAGTTGATTACCTCCCGGGCGAAAGACTGTTGGGAACAAATAGGTCCTACGAGTCAAACGTAAAGTTGATGGTTCCATTGAAAGATATAAGGCTCGCTTAGTAGCCAAAGGTTATACCCAACATGAGGGTATAGACTACGAGGAAACTTTCTCTCCAGTAGTAAGGTTTGCCTCGATAAGATTAATTCTAGTTATTGTAGCTCGTTTGGATTTGGAACTCCATCAAATAGATGTGAAAACAGCATTTCTCAACGGAGAATTGAATGAAGAGATATATATGGATCAACCTGAGGGTTTCACTGTAAAAGGAAGTGAAAACAAACTTTGTAAACTTAAACGATCTATATACGGTCTCAAGCAAGCATCCAGGCAGTGGTACCTAAGATTTCATAACTCGATCATTAATGATGGATTTATGATGATTGAAGAAGATCACTGTGTCTATCTCAAACGATCTAAAAGTAATTTTGTTATTATTTCACTTTACGTGGATGATATCTTAATAGCGGGAAATAATCTAAAGTTGTTAAAAGCCACTAAGAAGTGGTTGTCCTCAAATTTTGAATGAATGACATGGGTGAAGCTGAGTTCGTACTAGGTGTTCGAATATATCAGAATCATTCCGAAAGACTTCTTGGTAACTCAAGAGACTTACTTAAAACAAGTTCTTGAACACTTTGGTATTCATCAATGCAAACCCCTTGACACTCCCATGGCTAAAAATGAAAAGTTGAGCCTTGACGACTGCCCTAAGACTGAGGAAGAAAAGAATATTATGTCTAAAGTCCCATATCGCAGTGCTATTGGCAAGTTAATGTATGCAGTTATGTGTACACACCCTGATTTAGCTTTCGCAGTTGGCATGGTTAGTCGTTATCAGTCTAATCTTGGATGAGCAAATTGGGGAGAAGTTAAAAGGATACTACATTACCTTAAAAGAACTATTGACTACATGTTATGTTATCAAGGAACAAACTCACGGATAGTTGGTTATAGTAATGCTGACTGGGGAGGAGACAAGGATAACCGTAAGTCAATATCAGGTTATGTCTTTTTGCTTAATAATGGAGCTATAACGTGGAATAGCAAGAAGCAAACAAGTGTATCTCTCTCTACAATGGAAGCCGAATTTACTCCTTGTACAAGAGCTGTTCAGGAGGCTGTTTGGTTAAAAAGGTTCATGGAGGATCTTGGAGTGGTCGATCACGCATCTGACCCTGTGATGGTTCATTGTGAAAACCAAGCAGCCATTGCATTCACAAAGGATCCCAAGTATCATGGAAGAACCAAACACATTGATCTGAGGAATAACTACATTCGAGAGACTATATCTAGTAATGAATTAGCTTTAGAGTACATTCCAACTAATGTAATGGTAGCTGACCCTATGACTAAGCCCCTTGCTAGAGATGTCTTTCTAAAACATGTTAGGGCTATGGGTCTTCGAAGGGTGTAGATGTACTTAAAGACGACAAGTTACATTTTTTTTTGTGAAACAAATGTTCATTTATGCATCTTAAGTTTAATATCAATCTTATATTATTGACATGTATAATTATTTGTTTTTGACACATAATTACACAAAATAAAAGTATGTCACCAGAAAAAAGATTGACTCTCTCACACGAGTAATCGCCTTAGAAGCCAAGTAATCAAGTTGAGATGAGACAATGATACTTGAGATACCAAAGGAGTATGCTGAGTACATAACGTATGTCGTCTTGATATAGATCAAGATCCAGTCAAAGTAAAAGACCGTTTGAGAATCAAAGAGAATTTCATAAGTCTGGAATAGAAGATGAGACGAGCCAAATATAAATAGTTAGACATTAAGAAATGTCTGAATTAATATCTGTATAGTGGGAAAAATAAAATGACATACGCTCTTCGAAGAGTTGAACCACTGTAGCACTTGTTTTGGTAACAAGTGTGCATTTGTGACAGAGAGAAATGAGTAACATGTCCCTCTTGCTCATTGTGTGATGTCTCTGAAATGCCATAATTTGTGCAAAATACCCTATTTGACTTTCAACTATACTTAAGGGGTATTAAGTCAATGTCTGCTACTTTAACATGCTATCTAGAACCATGAATAAATTCGGTTGGAAGGTACATGTCTAGGAAAGCAATTGTCTTAATGATATAAAGGTGATAAGTGAGGAAGGAAGATAAATTTGATTATACCTGATGATTGTGTTCATTGGTCGACCAGTTATGTCACGGACATAGCTATGAACACACTATACGATCCTAAGAGTCAATCATAGCCTTATAGGGACCAAGGTATGTTTGGACTTGGTTTAATCAAATAAGTCTGGGGTATAAAGAGTCGAAGTTGAACTTGTAGTGGTCGTAGCTATTATGTCATGCCTAACGGGTGCATAATATTAAAGCTGACACGTACATGCACGCTCGTTGGTCACACGACACATTTGCTTGAATGATAGACCATGGATGATGAGTCCATCATGAGCGAGTCGGAGATGTTAGAATTAAATGATCCGCCCAAGATCGCCCGAACTGAGACCCGATCCGATTGTGTTTTAATGAAAAATATAAAAACACAATTTAAAAAAGGAAAAAAAACAGAAAACGGGGGACGGATTATTCAAGGAGTACGTCGCTTGATGGAAAGGGTTGAGAACGTCGTTTGATAGAAAGAGTCGTAGCTTTACAGACTCTTTATAACGGCAAGGGAGAACAGATTCCAGACAACATAAATCAATATCCTCTTCTTCCTTCTTCTCCGAATCTCCTCGTCTGAACAAAGAAAAGAAAATCAGTGTTGTGAACTAGCGAGCGATTTCCGTTTATTGTGATTTCACTCCCGACCTCCGTTGCAAAGTATTGTGCAAGTTCGGTGATCAAATTCAAGGTGTTGATTCAAAGCTTCCGCATTACGATTGAACAAGTTGTTCTTTCTCCCTCTGTAGTTTACAGAGAATTTATATTAGTGGCATGTAATAATTTTAGTGGCATTGTGAATTGCCATTATATCAACATTAAATGCCATTAATTACTTTAGTGCCATCGATAGAAGTCGCATTTGGCTAGTGCCACTGGCTAAAAAATTCCATTTTATTGTAAATAAGTGGCATATTTGAGTGCTTTTCAATCCCAAAAATCTCCCACCTCGGGCCAAAACAACTAATGTGGTTAACCCCCACCAGTCAAACTCCTACCCTAGAATAACACATCAAACATTGTCACCAATACATCAAACTCATATCCCCGGAGTTCAATTAATGTCGCTATGCCAAGTCTACCAAGATGAGTTGACGCGGAGCGAAGATTCAACCTAACTGCCGGCTATTTGTTGTCTTGTGTCTTTGTGCCCCTTTACCTTCCTTGCAAATCGTCACTCGTCTTCCTTTTTTTCATCCACAAACCTCCACAGATCCCTCATGCTTAACGCAGTCTTGATCCCTCCATATATGTCCTCTTAGCAACTAATCGCTTCCACAATTCTAGATCCCGCTCATGTTGGTGATCATGCTATCGTGTCGCAATGTTAGTTGACTTGAACCATCACCGGACTACCCAACATACCGATTCTATAGAAAATCTTAATCCCCCAATGTGGCATCCTCAGCTTCCCTCACATCTTTGGCTGCACTTCCCAGAATGCCATGTGGCACATGTTATATGTGATGTACAACATCTTCATTCCCCAAGCTACCAACCTATCTTTTTCGGTTCTTCCTCCAATCAGTCGAAAGGCGACGACTGCAGAAAAATCCCATTCAAATCCATGACACGAACGCCCACCTTCTTCATATGACATTACCAGTTTATTATCATCACCAAGGTAGACAACCCAAAAATCATCTGAAGTGTTATTCTGCTCTTTCCGCACTACTATAAGAATGCAACAATGTTCCCGAATCACATATTTATTTATTTAAATGACAATTATCTTTAATGATTAATGTCTCATGCATGGTTGTTGCATGCGCGCCACTCGTCTGCTGCACACACCTTGCATGTAATCAATTCTTATCAAGGTCCAGAAACTTAAACAGTTCTTTCTTTTTACCTTCTATATTTCCATATTTGTCGCCCAAATTTGATCACAACAAATTTCACATGTCGATTTTTCTCAACTCATCTTCACTTCATTATTGCCACTGTAATACCCCATCCCACATCGGAAAGATATGGGCTTTGATTGTGATATATAAACTTCCACTATACTACCATTGAGCACTAATAACATCCATGGACTTTTGGGTGGGCCTGTGGTAAGCCAAGTGGACCTAGTTGTTGTGCTCAGTGGGCCATAGCGGGTCGGGCTTGTGGGCTCGGGTCGTTACAATTGGTATCAGAGCGGACCCCCGGCCGTAAGGCTTGCGAGCTCGCCCGGATCCCACATCGGAAAGATATGGGCTTTGATTGTGATACATAAGCCTCCACTATACTACCATTGAGCACCAATAACATCCATGGACTTTTGGGTGGGCCTGTGGTAAGCCAAGTGGACCTAGTTGTTGTGCTCAGTGGGCCAGTTGCGTGGTGCTTATGTAGCGGGTCGGGCTTGCAGGATCGGGTCGTTACAGCCACAATCCTCAGTGTAACACCAAATCCATCTAAATCTCCGTTGTTCTGACAGTCTAGATTTCCGCAACCATGGCCTTATCAACTACAACCCTAATCTTGGATCTATGCCATATTACTTTACAAACTAAATATCTAGATCTGCAAACATCTGGATCTATGAAATCCTGATCCTATTGGGATCTTTACAACCTGAACCATCTGAATTTTTGCATTTCCTAATTATGCTACTTGCAGTCACCTCCAAACAACTTCAGACAAATTGCCTAGCCAGTAGCTTTGATACAAGTTGTTAGGTATATGGGTCTCTTAAACAGTACTTATCACGTACTAGATCCACATGGTAAGCAACCACATGAATCCATATAAAAGTAATAAACAAGAATATAATATAGTATTTGTTCATCCAGTTCGTCACAAGATCGGATTATGCCGGGAGGCTTTACAAAGCAGGATATTCAATAGAATCAACAATCTGTCGTGCTACAATAAAGCACATATACTCTCTATGGAGTCATCATTATCTCTATGTAAACACGCACACATAAAATCTTTAGACACGTCTTCGTCTTCGGCCAACCCCCGAAGTTCCCTAAGGGCACCCCAAAGGCCTACACTACCTTTGGATCACTTGTGGTCTTTAGAGATTTTCTCTGGCTCTATTCCTTAACACACAATGTATCTAGCCGTCATTGATTTATATTGGAAGCATACCAAAACCCTAAAGGATTCGTGAGTGCCTATGCCAAAAAGAAACACGATCCAACCCAATTTTTTTATTTTTTTAGCATTTTGGGACTATGCGGCCATAATAAGCGTTCACATAGTCTCCAGTGCATTTTTACTCTTTTCTTCCATGTAAACTGAATCCTCTACCTTTGTTATTTGGCCCCAAGCCTGCCTCAAATGATCAATTTCTTTTATTATACTAATACCATTCACCTTATACCCCTAGTTCCTATGTTGTTTCTCAATATACCAGTGAAGAAGATCAGTGCATGTAAAATTAAAGAACAATGTCTAAAGAACATCGTACGAGCTTTTTATAATGTATTGCCTTCAAAGAACCTGTAGATATTTCCTTCGCTTTAATACACTGTTTGAAAACAAAAATAAACTAAGTAGCAATGTTGCCTGCAAGCTGTCTAGCTTTTGGGATATTTTCAAAGCCCTGCTTGGCACCAGAAGTTTGAAAATTCCCACCTTTGTACTTCAAACTATGGAATCATTAATTCAATTAATCGGCCTT
This sequence comes from Campanula takesimana, assembly GCA_026119855.1. Taxonomy (NCBI): domain Eukaryota; kingdom Viridiplantae; phylum Streptophyta; class Magnoliopsida; order Asterales; family Campanulaceae; genus Campanula; species Campanula takesimana. Next base: position 389,668 of record JAOWBW010000889.1, read on the forward strand.
TTTAACTTCTTAATTTGTTAATAAACCACTATGACATTATTTTTGTTCTACTTTTATACGCGTGCATTAGTATACAATTACTTTGCTTGTGCCACTTTTCAACAGTCTTTAGACACTGAAGAAAAATGCAATGGGCATGATAATTATCTAAATCTTTAACACCGCGTTTATTGGGGCTTAGCTAGATTAATCAATTACTTAGCTATGTATGTAAGCTCTTTAAGCTAACGAATATTTCCCCCTCTACTAAAGTCATGATTAATATTCTTTTTTGAAAACTATACGAAGTAGAACATTTTTTGAGTTCAAATCTACTTCGAAGAAAGTTCCAAGATTAATATTCTCTGTGGAAATCTCAAGACAACTGTTTAAAATAGAGGAATATAGTCGTAATCGTTATAAATATTATATACAAATATATGTGTACGTATATAATTTTCCTTTAGATGAAATGGAAATGGTGTAGTTTCATACCAGGAACATAGAAGAGAAGAGAAGAAAGGAAAATAAGATTGCATTATTTGAAACGAAAATTACATTATTTGAAATAAAATTGGAAAGTACGTTGCATTAAGTGGTAACTTTTGAGTACGTTGCATTTGGTGTAATCAAGGGTATATTACGTTATACCACTTGGTAATTATTCCAAAGGAAAAGGGTAGAAATAAAATTTTAGTTAACCCTCAATGAGTTATCTTTTCTGGAAGCTTGTTAATTAACATGAGATGAAATATAATTTCTGCACTTAAGAAGGAAAAATGGAACAGTGAAGGACGAGAATCTGAGTGTTTTGCCTAAAATATATTTTCTGCAATAAAGTGAAGTGTGTAATACATTTTGAGCCATTACAATGCAAAAACAACCCAGGAAGATGGGCTAAAACCCGAAAACTACATAGTTGGAGGTAAAAATGTCGTAAATTTCTGAACATAACATAACTTCGATTGCGTCTGCATGGAATGGAATGTGATCTGCTAGGAATGCTCTGGAGAAAATTGTGATAGCTAGCTAGTCTAGTGTTTCTTACATACTTTCTGGGTGGACGGATGATATATACTATTTATAAATAATTTTTTTCATAATAATTCTGACGATGGTTTTGCTTGGTTTTTATGCCAAGTTGTTATCAAACATTTGAAACTATTCTTCTCAAAAGAATTTGCTTTTGACTGTATGTGTGGTGAGGGAGCAAGCAATATATTGAATACATTAGCCACTTTTTCACTAGTAGAAAGCCCATTTCCTCGCTACTTTCTGATGGAACCGACATACAAGAATGTACAATTCGAACATTCTTAAACTCATTTAGCTCTCGATCACATCATTTCTACTGTTATGGAATATCAGGGCTAATTGACTGGTATATCAAGGAGAAATTAGATCAAAAAAAAAAAAAAAACTTGATAAATAAAGATCATTAAGAACAATTCGACTAATGTACAACGCTGCATTTTATTCACGTCATTATTTGTTCTCACGCTAGCTAGATACATAGGAACCATAAGGCAAACAGTAACTACAGTTTCTGAGCCATAAAATAAATCAAGAAGAATGCAAATTAGACTACCGGTTTGGATCAAATGAAGTTAACATTTAATTAACTAGGTGGAAGAATCAAGATGGTTCCATTTTTTTGTGGTGTTGTTGATGAAAGCAGAAGCCTTCCGATCAATACCAACATCAGCAACAACACGACCAGCACTGTCTTGATCGCTCGGGTACACTTTGTAAGCCTTTAAAGAATCATATGAATCCGCTTCTCCTCGTCGACTCTTTCTGGTTTTAGATGAGCTAAAGCTTCCCCCCATAACTTCTCTTGTTTATTCAAAAACAACAAGGAAAGAAACTTGAAGAGAGAGGGAGAGAGAGTTGTTTGTGTAGTATTGCTACTAACTCTATTTGTTTGCTGTAGAGCTGAGGCTTTGTTTTATTTATAGTGTGAGGATCCAAAGAAGGAGAATCTTTAAAGTATATCAAGACCATATATTGATTAGAATGGTCCAAACAAATACTGAAGTTTAATATAGTATACTCCCTCCGTCCCACCTCACTTGACACCCATGAAGTGGGCACAATAATTAAGGAGAATAAATACAATAAGGAAAATGTGTGGTAGAAAATGAAGAGAGAGAATGAGTGGGGTAAATAATAGTGTTGGTTGAATAAATTGAGTGGTGGAAAATGAAGAGAGTGAATGAGTGGTGGAGTAGAGTGAATATAAAATTATAAGAAGTATGCTATTTTGGGAAGTATCAAGTGAGCTGGGACAGCCCAAAATGGAAATAAGTGTCAAGTGAGCTGGGGACGGAGGGAGTATTTCATTGTAGTAGTAAGTTAAAAAGTTAGGCCAAGATCTTTTATTGTGCACCACTGATTTTTTAAATTTACTGAAACAACAAACAATTGACCACTTATTTGTAATTTCTTTTAGCAATGGAAACTTCAATCAAAATACTCTCTCCGTCCCAAAAAAAAAAAAAGATTGCACTTACCATTTTCTTCATCTAGCCCAAAAAAAGAGTCAGATTTCTAAATCAGAGAATAAATTAAGAGCAACTTTTTTTTTGGTAAAGAGGCGAAATTTCGTGAAGGTACAAACAAGGATGCCTTCTTAAAAGTTTGTCACTGTACAGGATAGATATTCCTTTCTTCTTTTTTCAGGGAGGCAGGGATAACTTGGTATGATTCATTTGCCTTCAATGTACTTCATTTTAATTTGGGTCTTTTATTTTTAAATGTGTTCAGCTATTACAAGAGTGCACTAGAAAGTGCATAGGGACCGTGGGGATTGTACCCGTGACATTCATATCAAAAGGAATATTGGATGCCACTTGAGCTAAACCTCTCCATGCATGTACTCCTTTTTATAAGCTAAACCCCTTTTCTCAGTCGAGTTTATATCTTTTTCCAATGAGACGAAGATTACTTAACTCGAATAGCTTCTTAGAACGTACCAGAGAATTTCTTTCCTTTTTACTTGACCCTGCTGTTTAGCTTTTAGAATTCTTTTTAAACTCTTATTGGCATCAGGAATTGGAAACACTCTTCTATTTGTTTTATTTTAGGAATTTTAGACTGAAAAGTATAGAATATATACCTGAAAATTATTTGGAGTTTGATATGTTCACACACTTTTACCAATAGTCAGTCAAACAAGAAATCATTTTTTTACTGCATATAATTCAAAGTACATACAGTGAGTCTATCTATATTTCAAGAACCAATTTTTAGTTGAGCCAATCTTTCCATGAAAAATATAAGAAAATAAAATATTCCACTTTTCCCAGAAAGATAATAGCATTTAAATTTTAAAACAATATAAGTGAACTTTGACCAAATATGAATGTCAATCTAATCACAAACGTTTGATCAAATTTCACTTTTGTTGACAATATAAGTCAAATATATAAATGGGACTATCTTCGGACGGAAGGAGTATGATTTCTTCTTAACGTTCGGGATGTCCGAGGACTAATAAGCTTAAGACCTACATTAAGCTAATATGCGCTCTGAAATTATGTGTCAAGGAGACTGAATTCGCACTGATGATCGCTTACTAATTCAAAAATATTAGCATGGTAACTGTAAGAAAAACAACACCCGCAGTTACCTTCTTAGAACCAGAGATTTTTCTTCCTTCGTACTTCATCCTGCCTGCACATAGCTTTTTAGGATTTCTTTGAAAATCATTATAGAATCTAGTAAATAGATATCTCGTATTCAAGTCTGGTTCGGAGAAAGTTCCAAGACTAATTAGTCTAATGAAATTTGATTAATCATTAGTGACGATCTAATCATTCTAGTGAAATTTTAAAATTTATAATTGATAAATCATTAAGTGATTTATCAATAACAAATTTTAGAATTTTATTGTGATCATTAAATTGACACTAATGTTTGGTCAAAGTTTATTTTTATTGACTATAAAAAGTCAAAATGAGACTATCTTTCTTGGACAGAGGGAGTAAGAAACTTTAGAAAGCTAACGAAACTAAAGTATAAAGTGAAATGCGAAATACATTTTGAGCCATTACGATTTACGAGTAAAAAACAAGATGGAAAAGTGGGCTAAAAGCCTAAAACTACATAACTGGACCTGGAAAAAAAATGGTAATCTGTCATAAGTGCAATAGCTGCTGCATAAAAAGTGAGCTTTTATTCAGGAGCGGACCTAGCGGCCGGCCCCCGTTTGAAAAAAAGAAAAACAAAATTACAAGTGCAATTATTTGTAAAAGTTAGGGGTGTTAGTGAAATTTAATAAACTTTGCCCCCCTTAAATGTAAAATAAAAATACACTAACATATTTCTTTGCCCCTTTTGCAATTTTGCCCCCTTTACAAAATATCCTAGGTCCTCCACTGCTTTTATTTACACTAGTTGTACAATTGTATTATTTTACTGTAATTTAAATTGTTAGTATAAATAATGTCACAAAGTTGGGAAAAAATATTACTCCCTCTGTCTCTAAATGAGTGTTTTAATTTAATTTTAAGGGACATAACCTTTTGTAAATTTTGGTGGCAAAAGTGCATACTCCCTCCGTCCCATTAGTTACTTCACACTTTCCTTATTAGGCGTCGCATTAGTTACTTCACACTTCCTAAAATGGAAAAAAATCTTTACTATTCCACCAACTAATTATCTCTCCTACTTTACTTTTATACTCACAACACCAATCAATTCGTGTGTAAATAGTAAATGTGAAGTAACTAATGGGACAGAGGGAGGGAGTATGTAATCTTATAATTGTCTTTACAAAAAAGGGTTTTTAGATGTTTTATTAGCTAAAATAGACTATGTGGCTCACTTGCCATTCACACAAAAAAAATCCTCTCCCCACTTTATCTCTCCTATTTTTTCATACTCGCAACAATTAGTTTTTCTTAATCTTCATGTCAAATCGAAATAACAACCTAAATCTGAGACGGAGGGAGTACAAAATTTGAACTGGAAATGAGCTAAAACTTTTTTACAACAACCGTTACGGCGGTAAATGTATTCTTTTACCGTAATTTGAATAGACATTTGTGTAGGGATATAAACATTTATGTAGGGACAGGGAGTGGCATAAGAAAGAGAAAGCAAACGTTAGTTTGGAGACTAACTTAACAATGTGAAGAGAAATAAAAAAAAAAAAAGTAACTCATATCACATTGCAATTTGTTTTATAAGAGATTGCATACTTCTCCATAAGTAGAAGAAGATAGAACATTACATACTACCATTAGTAGATGAACTTACCTATAGTCAATACTCCTTTAGCAAAAGATTGCCAAAAGGAGTAAGACCAAAAAATTACTCCTTACATTATAAGGAGTTATGGAGTCCTTAGTACACATATTAGTCAATGCTTAAACCCACTACTAACTTAAGGACATGACTTCAACCACTCTACTTAAGTATATTGACATAAAACATGGAGTCATTTCGAAATTAGAAACACTAAGCTAGACATCTTATTTCTTTGACCTTGAAGGATTCTCAAACCCTCCATCTTAATTCAAAAGAGTCATTCATTTCATAGTTAAAAGCTTTAAATATGTAATAAAAAATAATTCAAAATACACATAAATTTATTTTATTTTAAAAGCTTTCATATTAATTTGTAAATTCATATACTCCACTGTATGATAAATTGTACTCCCTATGTCCCAGCTCACTTGACACTTTTTGACCAAAACTGGTCAACTTAAGGTCGGTTTTACCAACACTTTATAGAAATATTTATGATCCGAATAAAAATTAAAAAAAAATGTAAAATGATCACCATTAAAAATCCTCTCAATAACAATTTTTAATTTTTTTTGGAACATAAATATTTCTATAAAATGTTGGTCAAAACGACCCTAAGTTGACCAGTTTTAATCAAAATGTGTCAAGTGAGATGAGACAGACGGATAATTCGCTAAAGAGAGAGAAACTTGAGGATAGGAATAAACTTGATATGATACTCGGGAATAATAATTGAATTTGAAAAGAATGAGAAGATGCATGATTTGGTTTCCATTAGTTTCTAAGAGAATAAAATTATTTTATTAAAATAATTAAAGCATGATTTGGTTTTACTTTAGAAATGCGTAGAGCCGGTATTAATAGTATTTATAATGGTGTATCAATAACATTTTTTGAATTTTCATTAGAATAATTAAAAGTAGCTTTAATTATTGCTCACAGTTCTTTCGTAGTAACAACGAAAAAATAGGGACTATATTTTCTGGGCCAGAGAGAGTATGTTTTGTTTATCTTATTAATCTGACAATATGTGGTTATTTGGTTTGTTTATATGCCATGTTATTATCAAACAATTGAAATTATTCCTCTCAAAAGAATTTGTTTTTGACAGTGCGTGAGGTGGAATTTTTTTTCAAATAATAGGGTTTGGAATTTTTATCTACCAAACTACTACCCAAATTCAACTATGTACCAAAATGACACTTTTTTATGAAAGCGTCACTGGCACTCACGTTTTTACATAGAAAACGGCACTACCAGTGCCGTTTTCAGTCTTGACCAAAATCCAAAATTTGACTCCTCAGCCGGGTTGGTTTTGGGTGGGTTTTGGGTGGGTTTAATGGAGAGAAATGAACCGGTTTAGGGTTTTTTAAGTGCGCTGACACAAAAAAAAAAAAAAAAAAAATGAAAAGCGGCATTACAAGTGACGTTTTTAGGGTTTCAAAAAATTCGAAAAACGTCACTTGTAGTGACGTTTTCAGCTTGAGGTATATTATATATGCGCAGCCTCAGTTCTACATACATACACTGCCCGCTTGCAAAAAAAAAAATACACTGCCCACTCTCCTTTCTTTTCATTATTTTCAACTATCTTCTTCTCTCACATTTCATTCATACCCAAGTGCTGCTCAAGTGCTGAAAAAAAAATTGCAAATTTTGTGAGGTGAAGATTCAAAGCATTTAAGGTATATTTTAATCTTTCTTATATGTGTTAATTTGTTTAATATAATTAAATTTCGAGTTATTAGATGCTTTTTTGTTATATGCATTGCTAATAAATTAGGATTTTGACAGTCGAATTCATTTGTTTAGGAGTAAATATGAGTGGAGTTCCACTTATTTTCATGTGCTACTGGGGAGGAGATGATGAAAACCCGTTTGAAGGTAGCCATTTTGAACAGGGGCCGAAATGTGCACTTAAAGCAAAAACTCGATGGAGGTATAAAAAATTGATTAAGAAGTTATATAAGAAAATTGGGGTAGATCGAACCAATGTTAAGTTGAAAGTTATTTGTAGATATCCTCATCTGGTCGGCAATGGGTTTGCAAATTACATTCCGTTTCCAGTCGAGAATGATATGGGTATGGAAGTCATGTTTGATGTTTCTGCTCAATTAGGTGGGATGAGTAGCTTGCAGTTGTATGTTGTCATGAATTTTGTTGATAATGTACCTTCTAATGAGTTTGAAACAGGAGAGAAGCCGATACAAAATGAGTATTTTCATGACATGGATAACTTTCAGATGGGTTCTTCAAGTTACTACCCTGAGAGAGATGTTGATGAGTTTGAAACACATGTGGAAGAGGAAGAGGAAATGGAAGTGGGGGAGGAAGAAGAGGTAGAGGAACGTGAAGATGATGATGATATAGATCATGAAGCTCATTTCCTTGAAAATGAAGAGGGTGATTCTGGATATGAAGATTGTGCGAGTCCAACTGATGTTAGCGACAATGAGGGTGATGATGGGGAAGGTGATGATTTGGGAGCACACATGATTACTTTTAATGAGCCGCAGTATCAACTGTATGATAGAGGAGACTATCAATTTTACCGCGATATTGGGGAAGGATCGGAGATTTATGATGATAGTCAATATAAGTTTTCAGAATGGGATGCGGAGAAAGATGAGATCGCCAAAGGTATTCGCTTCTCAAAGAAGATTGAAGTGCAGTATGAAATAAAGAAATATCATATTAAGAAAAATCTGCGGTTCAGGGTGAAAAGGAGCACAACGCGAAAGTGGACTATTGAGTGTTTGGTGAAAGAGTTTCCATGCAATTTCTATGTGAATGTGAGCATGAAGAATGGTGGGTATTGGGAAGTAACTAAGTACAACGGTCCACATTCTTGCTTGGCATCAGATGTTACCGGAGATCATCCCAACTTAGATGCTCAGTTTATAGGACGAGAAGTTATGGAATTCATCAAGGCTGATCCTGAGTACAAGATTGCGCTTGTTAAGGCAACAATAAAAGCAATGCATGGTAAGGATATTTCATATCGGAAGGCATGGTGTGGCAAACAAAAAGCCATCGCTCAAGCATTTGGGACTGGGAAGAGTCTTACAAAAAGTTGCCACGTTTGTTAGGAGCTATTCAAAAGTGGAACCCTGGCACCATTGTGGAGTATTCTAATCGTCCTCATGTTGGTCCTCCAGGGGCGTTTGACCGTGTGTTTTGGGCATTTGGCCCTTGTTTGGAAGCATTCTCTCATTGTCGTCCTGTCATTTCTGTTGATGGCACTTTCTTGCATGGAAGATATAAAGGGGTAATACTTATTGCTATGGGTGCTGATGCAAATGATAGTTTACTTCCACTTGCTTTTGCTATTGTTGAAAAAGAGGACCATCCAAACTGGTATTGGTTCTTACATCTTGTTATCAAACATGTTATTAGGGGTCGAGAAGTTTGTTTGATATCTGATCGTCATAGTGGCATCCTTGCCACGGTTGGAGATAATTCATGGCCACGAACTATTGTGCACAGGTGGTGCATGTTGCATTTGCGAGCAAATTTCCTTTATGCTCACAAGGTGTAGGCTTGAAAGATCTTTTTTGGCGTGCTGTTAGCGCCACCCAGGACAGGAAGATGAAAAATTTTATGGCTCAGATTCGTATAATCAATCCCGAGGCAATTAAATGGTTTGAGTTGTTGGATGCGAGAAAGTGGTCATTGGCGCATGATTCTGGATATAGGTACGGCATTAAGACTACCAATTTGTCCGAAGTTTTTAATGGTGTCATGAAAGGAGCACGGGGGATGCCTATTTCAGGAATTGTTGAGACTGCCTTCTATAGGTGTGTGGAATACTTTCAGAATAGACTCACAGGATCAATAAGGGCATTGGGGGGGTTATCCTGGTAACCCCAACATAAATGCGAGACTACAGTTCAGTCAAAGGGTTCAACTTAAATATGACTTCAACTTGAAGAAGGCTGGCTATCATCATGTTATAAGGTTTAACAATACGTCAATGGGGGTTTATCAAGTGACAACTGGAAAACGCGGTGAAAGAGGTGGAAGGGTTCAAGTCGTGGAGTTGGGTCCTCGAACATGCACTTGTGGCAAATGGGTGCAATATCATTACCCTTGTTCGCATGCTCTTGCGTGCTTCAAAGCCCAACATGTCGATGGTTTGAATTTCATTGATTCCTTTTACAGTCTTGAGGCGTACTACAATACATGGAGGGGCACTTTTAATCCGATCCATGACGAGGCTTATTGGGATGTAGATGGTCGTGTCCCAAGTTTTTATCCTAACCCGATGCACCGACGTGATAAGAAGCAAGGAAGACCTAAATCAAGGCGGATTAGAAATAGGATGGATTGGCAGGTGGAGAAAAGGAAGTTTCGTTGCGGGATATGCAAGGTAGAAGGTCACACTAAAAGAAGATGTCCAACTCTTAGGGAGGAAGATTAAATGTTATTTTCTAGTACTTGTAATATGTTTGTTTAACTATTCGTGAATGTTTGTTTTATTTTAACTTTGAACTTGTAATATATTTAAGTATTTGTGGATGTTATTATATTTGAACTTGTGATATATTTAACTATTCGTGAATGTTTTTTATTTGTTGTCCCGGTCACATAGGAAATATAACAAAAATAATATAAATTCAGTGACCACAACCCGGTCACATAGGAATATATTACATAAATAAATAAATTCAGTGACCACATCCCGGTCACAAATATTACATAAATAAATAAATTCAGTGACCACATCCCGGTCACACAGGAAATATAACAAAAATCAAATAAATTCAGTGACCACAGCCCGGTCACATAGGAAAATATTACATAAATCCCGGTAGGTAGTAAATCCGACACAAATCCATATATTACATGTCCAACACATTAACTTAACAATTTTTAGGGAAGACCTTAGAAACATTAGAAAGTGTAATGTTAAGTAGTTTTTTGGAGCGTGTGACGGCAAAGACAACAACCTAATAGATCAACAAAACAAAACATTTAGAACACAATGTTAAGGAATATATCCTTAGGGAGTGTAATGTTAAGTAAAATATTTCATACCTGATTAAGTATTAGAACAGCACCAACACCTATGTCACTTTCATACCTGAGCGTATTGTCAGCAATGAAAGCTTCAATTGTGTCAGTCGGATCCTTCAAAGTCACCGAAACAGAGCCATAACCAGTTGGTTTGCACTCCTTCACGACAACAACAACCTAATAAAACAAAAACATAACGACCAATTATTTTTAAATATCAACCTTAACTATAATTAATGTAAAATATTATACCTGTTCCACCCTGTCATGTTGTTTGCATTTCTCCTTGATCGTTCTCAACGGGAAATATGTACCCTCTGCAGTGAGATAATCCATTGCAGAAAGCCATGGTTTGCGCTGGAAATCTTCATCCTCCTCCGGCTCTTCAAGCTTTCTCTTTATGGCCTCTTGGGTCGACTGGGGTGGATCCTGAGAGACATGAGCTTTTCCAGAGTGATGCCGCCGCACGGCCTCTGCTGCAATACCAGCGGGACCAGGTATGATACGAGGCAGTGGAGATTCTAACTCTCGTTCGATTTGAGAGAGATTAGATTGAGCATCGGAGTGTTGAACGGGATTACCATAAAGAGGTTGTTTGCCACGATACCAGCGGGGGAGCGATGGATCCATTATGACAGTTAGACATTTTTGAGAGAGATTAGTTTTGAGAGAGATGGATGAGAAATGGATGAATTACTTTTGAGGTCACCGAGCCTTTTAAAGGGAAAGTATTTTGAATAAAAACGGCAATGCCAGTACTGTTTTTGACAGTTTTGATAAAATCGGGCTTAGTAGTGCCGTTTTTGACAGTTCTGATAAAAACGGTATCAGTAGTACCATTTTTGACAGCTCTGATACATCTATTTTTGGGACTGATGTCTAGTCTTTTCGATGTACCTGTCTCAAAATTCATGAAATCTAAAAGTGATGGTTACAGATCATTTTTTTTTACCCTCAGATTTATACCCACAAAAGATCCATTTTATTCATAGACATACAAATACTACATCAATCCAAATATGTAGTGACCACATCCCGGTCACATAGGAAATCCATCAGGGATATGCAGATGGGGTGTAATTGTTAGGAGGATTACGTGTCCTTGCACCTCTCCTACATAAAAGGTTAGAAAAAACACGACCCATTCGTGATGTGGAAGTTTGATGTGATGACGATGCTCCACCCTGAGTGGGGTCTATATGAGTCGTACCACTACCAAAAGATGGAAACTCCGGAAACGACGTCGGAGGTAGACCAAAGCTTCGCCTTCGATAATCACTATCTGGAGGAGGAGTTGGAGTATAATCCATTTCAAAGCTTCGCCTTCCAGTCCCACTCCCAGAAGCATGTGATGTAGAACCCATCCATGGAGGTGGAGTATAATCCATCTGAGTGATACCGCTCCGGGGAGGAATCCTAAAGGTGTTTGGATCCCCGGCATCGTCCTCCTCATTCTCTGCCTCCTCTCTATCCTCTTCCTCATCATGTAACCCCATATCCGGCTGTATCTCTGGATCTCCATAAACGTGTCGAGCCTGTCTACGAACCCGATTTCGCCTTTGTGGCACCCCTTGGACACGATCTGATGGTGGTGGTGGAGCTTCGGCGGCATCCAGTCGTTTCAGCTCATTAGTAGCTGCTAAGGATTCTGTGATAAAACGACGAGTAAGAAGTAGGTGTTCTGAGGCTGGGCCGTTTAGGCCTCCCATAGCTATGGCATTCTCATTGGATTGGTATGCGCGCTGAAGGTTTTGAATCTGTCGAAATCAATTAAATATGATATAGTTATGACGATAAAATGGTAAAACAAAAAATTGGTAAAAGTGTTGTGTAGTATTTAGCTTACCAAACCCTCGTATCGACTACCATGTGCCGTGTACCCCTCCCCCTCTACATCATTTGGATGCTGGATCAATAACCGGGTAATCTGTCTGTACCATGACATATAGATATGGGTGTAATGTACATCCTCGACACCATACTGCCCAGCAACAACCATATGATTTCGGTTGTTCCACAATCCTATGTACTGTCCGTGGAAGACCACCCAATCAACCTCTGACCGACCTCGCCGATCAAGTGCATGCAGGTACGTACTCGTGTCACATGCCGCAGGTATAGGTTGTAACAGCCCGAACTGCCTCATAACGCGATCTGGAAGGTGCCACTCAACCCTATCAAAACAAATAAGGGGCACCTTCGTTCTCCATATACCCTGTCCCTGCAAGCAATAATCTGGAACTTGGAAACCTTCGTATGGCCGCCACACAACCTGACTCTCAGTCAGATACGCTAGTTGATCTCGGTATCCATGCAGGTTGTGCCCAGTAATATGTGTAAACGACAAGGGACCTTGCCACCTACATATGGAGCAATTGACATAAAAAGTAGTAAATTAAAAACCTCATAAATAAATAACATATTTTGTGCAGTTAGTGAAGTAATTTTAGAATACCTGCAACCATATGGCAAGAATTGACCATCTTGAAGTATGCCATCTCCCCGTGTCCTTCTTGGTCGTGTACACAACAACCTTTCCCAAGCCCAAAGCTGCAACCAATAAAGATAAAAATAACTGTCACGTACAACAAATATTTTATTCACTACTATAATACAGTATAATTAAATATAATTGACATACCTGTACTAGTGTTAAAAATCCAGCACAGCCTTTCGAATCGGGCTTCGTCGCTACACATAGCTCCCGATATAAAAAGGCTAAAACCGCACTACCCCAACTGTAATTTTTAATCGTGTCCACGTTTCTAAGCAGTGGGAGGTACATCAACTTAACCAAAGAATTGCTTGTATCCGGCATCAGATATGCCCCTAAGCATAACAAAATATACGCCCGAGTATACATGTCAATCAAATCGGGGGAGGCATCCTGGGGAAGCGCTCCGAACAAAGGAAATTGTTCCATAATCCACCTAATCGACAATCTACCACCTTTCAAGTCTTCGGGTTGTGGTTGAATCCCAAGTAACTCTACGCATAACTGAATCCATTCGGGTTTTGTCTTGGTGGTTTTGGAACTTGTCACAGCTACCCCGTCTATAGGAAGGCCACATAACATGCCAACATCCTCCAGGGTGATTGTCATCTCCCCAACTGGCAAATGAAAAGTGTGGATCTCTTGACGCCATCGCTCAATCAAAGCCTCTATCAAAGGCCAATCATATTTGAAATGGCCTAGGCTATATGCTCCGAAAAACCCCACATCTAACAGTTTTTGTTTTATCCTAATATCCAAATCCTTAGGCAGATCCGGACCACGCCTGCATCTAAGACTCTCAACGTCTTGTTGAGCCCAGATATAATGAGATCGGTGGGATGTCTGTAATGTAAGTACAGACATATCCAATGGCCCGGGATCAACGAAGGGTCTGTGTTCATGTTGGTCCATCTAAAACAAACAGCAATACCATAGTTAAATTGCTATTTAAATTAACAAAAACAAATTTTAACTATATAATTAATCATCGTTTGATGCAACAAAAAAAAACGTGGGAATACCGTTATATTTCTAACAGAAACGAGGCTGCTCCGTTAAATTTATAACAGAAACGTGCAAATCCCGTTAAATTTCTGACATTTCTAGTTAATATTTTGACAGAAAGTGATATTTTTGTGACATTTCTGACAATAAACACAAAGATTTAACATATATTGCCAAATTTAAAGTTAACATACATACACATAAACACAAACTAATTTAAAAAAAAAAAACGTGCAATTCCCATTAAATTTGTAACAGAAACGAGGCTGCTCCGTTAAACTTTTAACAGAAACGTGTGAATCTCATTAAATTTCTAGCAGAAATGAGGCTGCTCCGTTATATTTATAACAAAAACTACGCTGCTCCGTTAAATATAAAAAAAAAGTGTGAATCCCGTTAATTTTCAAAATCACAAAAACTTATAAACACAAACTAATTAAAAAAAGAAAAAAAAAAGTATGAATAATACTAACCTTATGAGTTTAAAAACGTTACTACGAGTAACGACTTCACCAAAATTTTCAAAAATTTCCTCTGCTCTTTCTCAGCTCAACAATGGCAGTTTTTTTTTTTTTTCTTTTTCTTTTCGTGTGTGCTCTGTGAAGAAGGGAAGGGGTGCTAGGGTTTAAGAAGGGATGGAAGGCGTGGGTGGGTGGGGAGCCAAACTGACACCACCGTGACTTTATTGAAAACGGCATTGACAGTCACGTTTTCTACTTTCCCAGAAAACGTGATTGCCAGTAACGTTTTCTTCTTTGTTTTTTGTCTTTCTCGACCATGCGCGTACCCTAACCACAATTACCCTAAACCGGTTCAAAAGGTCCAAAACCCACCCAAAACCCACCCAAAACCAACCCGGCTGAGGAGTCAAATTTTGGATTTTGGTCAACACTGAAAACGGCACTGGTAGTGCCGTTTTCAAGGTAAAAACGTGAGTGCCAGTGACGTTTTCATAAAAAAGTGTCATTTTGGTACATAGTTGAATTTGAGTAGTACTTTGGTAGATAAAAATTCCAAACCCTATTATTTGAAAAAAAAATCCGTGAGGTGAGGGAGCAACCATATGAATACATTTCGTACCCTCTTTTTCACTAGTAGAAACGCCATTTTCTCACTACTTTCTGAAAAGACTGACATAAAAAAAAAAAAAAAAAAAAAAAAAACGTACTTTCTCTGTCCAGAAAAATACATTTGTGCTCAATGAAATTTGAAAGAGTATGAAACACTCATTACTTATTTTTGTGTATCTTTGTGTGATTCTGATAATAATGATTGTATATAATTAGTTTAGTGTTATTTTAAGAATTAGTTGTAATTATTTAGGAATAGTTTAATTTGGGTTATTTATTATTTTTAGGATTTATTTCACTAACCTACTAATGTTTTGTAATAACCGGCCTTTTTGGCCCATTATTATTATTATTATTATGCTTTTATATTAAATATTGCGATCGGGCTCATTAAATAATTAATGAGTTGGGCTAATAAAGAAGGACTCAATCTAGTCAACTTTGGAAAACCTTTTTGGAATAGGAAAGGGTAAACCTAAGTATTTAATCAACTCTTTAACCCTCTCCCTATTATTTGAGTCAATCAAAAACCCTAGAGAAAAAGAGAGAGAGGAGGCGGAGAGAGAGGGAGAGCCGAGAGAGAGGGAGAACCCCCCTTCGAAGGTAATTCTCTCATCCCTAAAATATTAATTCTTGGGTTGGGTATCGCCTAGGAATTATGGAACGGAACTTAGAACCCTAACTCTAAATTGGTAAAACTAGGGTTTATTGTTAACTGTTGAAAACCTATTTAATGGAAAAGATGGGAATGGTATTGACATGCATGCATGAACCACCACCACAACGACGGCGGCGGCGGCTGGCGGCGACGGCGGAGGCTGGCGGCTGTCGGTGTGTGTGTGTGTGTGTGTCCGTGTGTGTCTGTTTGTGCGTGTGTGCAGTGTGTGTGTGTGTGTTTGTGCCGTGTGTGTTTGTGTGTGTGTGCAGTGTGTGTGTGTGTATGCCGTGTGTGTGTGTGTGTGTGTGTGTGTGTGATGTGTGTGTCAAGTTAGGGTTTGTAAATTAGGGTTTTGTGTGTGTTGTTCAAGGTGTTTCAATGTGTGAAAGTCAACTGGGAATAGTAAAGTCAATGATGGGAATAGTAAAGTCAACACTGTGAATAGTATTTTCATAAAATAAAGTCAACTTGAGACACATGAATTGGAAGTAAACTTTTACGTAAACCTAAAGATATGTTGGGAAAGTTATGAAGGGTAAGATAAACCCTAAACTAAAGTAAGAACCTTAAGAAGGAGTTTAAGAAATAAACTCAAAAGGTTAAAGTTAGAAAAGGAATTTGGGGACGGGGATAAATATTGTTCATGTCCTAAAAGTAGTATCCTTGCGTGATTGTAGATTGTACGCAAAGAACCCGCTAGAAGTCAACGCTAGCAAGGTAAGGGATTACGTTCCTAAGTATCTTGAATTCTTTATTCATTGGAACTATATAATTCTTTCATGAATGCTATATGGTCCATAGCGCTTGAACTCTACGTTGATGAACGTCTTTTGTATATCTTACCTATGACATGTTTTGGTCGTAGGGAATCTTAGAACATTTGAATTTGCATGTGCTCTCGTTTAGGGAACACTATGTTGGAAAGTATGCTATATCTAATTGCAGCAGGTGTAGATGTATAGTCCCTGAAAAGGACTAACTAGTCCCTGAAAAGGACTAATGTGAAAACGGTCTTAGGAAACGGACTAATGGAAATAAGTCTAGTTAACTACGTGTAACTTAGACTTTGTGGAACTCTAGATTATCATGATAACTCTAAATAAGGGAGCACCCTGAAAAGGTGTAAGGTCTCTTATTCACTTAACACCCTGAAAAGGTGTGACACCCTGAAAAGGTGTTTGGAACTTGGAATTGACGGAATGGAAATATGACCACCAATCTTTGAGTAGTTAACTGTATTCGTTATATGCAGTTAGTATTTGAAATGATATCCGATCTTTGAAATTATCAATTGAGTCTGTTCTTTCGGTCACTTCTCCTTAGCTATCGGAGAATTCCGTATGAACTTACTGAGCATTGTTCGCTCACCCTTCTCTAATAATCTTTTTCAGGTAACGACTTAAAGAAGTAGACGGAGCGCTAGATGAAGCTGTCCGTGTCGGTTATATTAAGACTTTATGGTTTATTTTGTTTAGCTAGTGGTTGTACTGGCTTGAAGACTTAGTATTTAATTTCGCTTCCTCATTTATGGTTGAATTGATGGTTGAGACTAGCCGTTGGGCTATTTAAGTTGGATTTTGTAAGACAACTGTTAGTATTTCCATGTTTTATGGATTTGTTTACGTTATGAAAATCTGGGTCGTTACAGTTGGTATCAGAGCTAAGGTTTTAGAACTTAAGGGATAGGAAACTCTGATATTAAATAGGCTTGATTGAGCATTCTAGGAATACTAGGATTGCTTGAAGAGGAACTTTTTATTTTAGGAAACCTTCTATTTTAGGAAACTTTCTATTTTGGGAAACTTTCTAAATTGGGAACCTTCTATTTTGAGAAAGAATCTGGAATCAATTTAGGGATCCTAAGAAATACTTATGAATGAACCTTAAGTAATACAGTGATGCATTGTGTTGAAAGATATTTTGGTAATCATTTATATCATTAAGATTATGGTCACTAATTGTGGTAATGTCATGGTTGTAGGTCATGAACGGAGTTGAGAAGAACTTGAAGATGAACTCGTTAGGCAAGAACGTGACCAAAGTGGTTAAGAGGTACTCTCTTCGGATAAGGAAGCTGAATAAGACTCTGAAGAAGGAACAAGCTAAGGGAAGGATTACTTTGAACAAGTGGCTGCTTGCAGAAAAAGCACTAAGAGACACTAGCAAGGAATTAAAGGAAAGAAAGGAAGAACTAATGGGATTTAGAGAGTGGGCTGATATATTATGTGATGATGTGCGAAGCTACTACTTTGCATTGAAGGAAGTAGACCCACAGATGGCAGCAACTTTAATGGAAGAGAGTAGAAAGAGGGCAGGAAAGCTAATTGAGGAACATGTAATAGTCAAAGAAATGGAGGTTAACGTAGAGGGCGATGAAGCTGCCCCAATTCTTGTGGAAGATGATGAAGAGATAGTGGAAGTACCGGTTCGTAGGCCTAGAGGGAGGCCAAGAGGTTCGAAGAAGGCACCCAAGGTCCCTAGTAGAAGACCTAGGGGAAGACCAAGAAAAAATGCGAACCTTTGAAGAAAAAGTAGAAGTTAGATATTCTTTTATTTCTTTCATAGTATTAGTAAGTAGTTATAGTTAGAAGTTTAGTTGGAATTTTTCTTTCCTAACTATTGGATCTTGGAAGTTTCATTTAATAAAAGTATTGAAGTAATTCATTAGTAATTGACCTTTGTTATCCGTTATGTCTAATTATGGAATGTGGTCTAGTAGAACAAGAAGTGTAGGTCGAGGAAAGACCTTAATTAGAAAGTATGGCTCATGAAAAACGGCCAAGTGGAAATAGTTTTGGTCTAGTAGAATGACTGAAACAAAACTGTGAATGATTTCATAGTAGTAGTTAACTGTAGAAGTAATTGGCATGATTTGATGGCCAATTGTGTATAGTAATGGGTCCAGTGAATTGACCTCTAATGAATGAATGTAGCCTAGTAAATGGCTAGAACCTGGAATTAATGTAGCAACTTTATCTTTTGGGGACGGCCCTGTGTATGATAGTATTTAGACGTAGTAGCCATGCATGTATAATGTAAATAATGCGTTCTCCCCTACGATATTAACTTAAGAATAATCTTATTCAGATGGCGGGAAGAGGATCCGGAAGAAACGCTAACGCCGAGGGACGAGTTGACCCTGATATGGCGAACTTGTTTAGAACTTTGAATCAAACCGTGGCCGGCATCGGGCAAGTTATGATGGCACTAACTCAACCACAGCAGAACCCACAAGTTCCTATGAGGGATCCGCTAGAACTCTTTCAGAAATGGAATCCGGAGTCATTTTCGGGCTCTAAGAGTGAGAAACCAGAAGACTAGGTGAAAGACATGGAAAAGTTTTCGAAACTCTGGATTGTACTCCAGAAAGGAAGGTAGTATTCGCCACATTCATGCTTAAGGGACAAGCCCTGAAATGGTGGGAAGGAGAGAAGAGAGCTGCTACGGCTCGTGGTGATGCTGCACTTACTTGGGATGGATTCAAGCGCATTTTCTATGCAAAGTATTATTCAATGAGCGTTCGAAACGCTAAGGTGACAGACTTCATGACTCTAACCCAAGGAAGGATGACTGTGGACGAGTATTGCGAGAAATTCACAGAATTGCTAGAGTTTGCTCCGGCGTTCTTCGATAATGATGAGCAAAAGGCCCGGAAGTTCGAACTTGGTCTGAGTGACCGAATCCACTACAGAATTACCCCACTAATGTTGCCAACGTATGATCAGGTGTTGGACCGAGCTAAGATCGTGGAAACTGAAGCGGAAAATTATCGGAACAAGAAGGATGAAAGGAAGAAGACGACTGAAAAGTAACCTACCAAAGGAAGCTGGAATAAGAATGAGGATAACAAGCGCAAGACGAGTGATGATCGTGATAAAGATGGTACGGCTAACAAGTACTCTAATAAAGGTCAAGGAAGCCATAGAGATGGAAAAAGAGAAGATGCCAAAGGTCAAGGCTCAGAGGTGAAATGCCAAGTATGTGACGGGAGGCATAAGACTGAGGGGTGCTGGTACAAGGAGAAGAAATGCTACAATTGTGACAAGATGGGACATCCCCATTAGAAGTGCCCGGAACCAAGGAGGGACAACAAGGACAAAGGAGTAAAGGACGACAATAAGGGAAAAGGTGGAGGTAATGAACGTGTATTCACTATGACAATTAAGGATGCACGCGCCACTAATGATCTCGTGGCAGGTACGATACAACTCTACTCTCGTAATGTTCGTGCATTGATTGATTCTGGTGCTACTCATTCTGTGATAAGCACTCATTTAGCAAATAAAATGAAATTGGTCCCTGAAGTACTAGAGCATTCGTTAGTAGTAGATACGTTGACTAAAGACTCGATTTCTATTACTTCAGTATATAAGGGATGCCCTGTAGAATTGAACGGTAGGAAATTCAAAGTCGACCTTATTAGTTTGAAGATGGATGAGTTTGATGTGATCTTAGGGATGGATTGGTTAGTAGCCTATCATGCTCATATAGATTGCTTTAGAAAAGAGGTTAAGTTCAAGCTACCTTCTGGAGAAGAGTGTTGCTTTAAAGGTACGAGACCTAAGGCTCCATCGAACATCATTTCGGTTATGAAGGCGCGTAGGATGCTAAGAAAGGGATGTGGAGGATTTCTGGCGTACGTGAGTACCACTGATGTCAGAGAGGTAACTATAGAATCGCTCTCAGTAATCAAGGACTTCAAGGATGTATTTCCAGAAGATTTACCTGGGGTACCACCTGAAAGAGAAGTTGAGTTTTCCATCAATTTGGTACCAGAAACTACACCAATATCGAGGGCACCGTATAAAATGGCTCCCCTAGAACTAAAAGAATTGAAGGAGCAACTACAAGAATTGCTGGACAAAGGATTGATTCGACCAAGTGTTTCGCCATGGGGCGCACCGGTTCTATTCGTAAAGAAGAAGGATGGGACGATGAGGTTGTGCATCGACTATAGGGAATTGAATCGTGTGACGGTGAGGAATCAGTATCCGTTACCAAGGATCGATGACTTGTTCGATCAGCTTCGTGGAGCATGTTACTTCTCTAAGATAGATTTGAGATCTGGTTATCACCAGCTAAGGGTAAAGAAGGAAGATATAGCAAAGACAGCTTTTAGAACTAGATACGGTCATTATGAATTTGTAGTGATGCCGTTCGGATTAACTAACGCACCGGCAGCGTTTATGGAACTAATGAACAGAATATTTCAAGAGTTCTTAGATACATGTGTCATTGTATTCATCGATGATATTTTGGTATACTCAAAGACTAAGGAGGAACATGAGGAACATTTGAGGTTAGTATTACAAATCCTACGGGAACAAAAGTTGTATGCCAAATTTAAGAAGTGCGAATTTTGGTTGGAGGAAGTGGCTTTTCTAGGGCATGTAGTGTCGAATGATGGGATCGCTGTGGATCCAACAAAAATAGAGGCTATTGTAAATTGGGAGAGACCAACGTCAGTAAGTGAAATAAGGAGTTTCTTGGGACTGGCAAGTTATTATAGGAGATTCGTGGAAGGATTCTCTAAGTTGTCCTTACCACTAACCAAGTTGACGCAGAAAGGAGCCAAGTTCGTTTGGTCTGATGGATATGAAACAAGTTTCGAGGAATTAAAACGACGTTTGGTATCTGCACCAGTTCTTGCACTACCATCAGGCACCGAAGGATTCGTGGTTTATAGTGATGCTTCACTTAAAGGATTAGGTTGCGTGTTAATGCAAAATGATAAGGTGATAGCTTATGCATCCAGGCAATTGAAAAACCATGAGAAGAATTACCCTACACATGACTTAGAATTAGCAGCTGTGGTATTTGCCCTGAAGATTTGGAGACATTACTTGTATGGGGTTACATGTCAGATTTTCACGGACCATAAGAGCCTTATCTTTACGCAGAAAGAACTCAACATGAGACAGAGGAGATGGTTAGAATTGCTGAAGGACTATGATTGTACGATCTTATATCACCCCGGCAAGGCCAATAAGGTGGCAGACGCGTTGAGTAGGAAGAATCGTGGGACGCTAGCCACATTGATTTCTAAGGAGAAAAATGTTTGGGATCGTTTGGAGATTACTAACCTAGAGGTTGAGGCTAAGGGGTATTTGGCACAAATGAGCGTCCAGCCAACGCTTATGGATAGGATTAAAGAAGCTCAAGGAGGAGACGAAGAATTAAGGAAGGTACTGGAAAGTATAGCTAATGGGAAGGCGAAGGAATTTCGTGTAGGAGAAGATGGAATCCTGAGGTATCAGTCTAGAGTATGTGTACCTAATAATGAGGATATCAAGAGGGAAATTTTGAAAGAAGCCCATTGTTCGAGATTTTCTGTACAGCCTGGGAACACGAAGATGTATAGGAATCTAAGGGAATTATTCTGGTGGAACAATATGAAGGGAGAAATAGCTGAGTTCGTTTCAAGATGTTTAGTATGCCAGCAAGTGAAAAGTGAACACCAGAGACCGGCAGGATTGCTTCAGACACTGCCTATTCCCGAATGGAAGTGGGAGCATATCGCGATGGATTTAGTAGTGGGCTTGCCAAGGACACTGAAAGGGTATAACGCAATATGGGTGATAGTTGACCGACTCACCAAATCTGCTCATATCCTGGTAATAAAGGTAAGCGATTCGCTGGAAAAGTTGGCAAAACTCTACATAGATGAGATTGTAAAATTACATGGAATACCAGTCTCGATTGTGTCCGACAGAGACGCTAGGTTTACATCAAAATTCTGGAAGAGTCTGCAAGGAGCATTGGGTACCGAGTTGACAATGAGTACAGCCTTCCATCCGCAGACCGATGGGCAATCAGAAAGAACTATTCAAATGCTGGAGGATATGTTGAGAGCTACGTCATTGGATTGGCAAGGAAATTGGGATGAACACTTGCCGTTAGTAGAATTCGCTTATAATAATAGTTTTCATGCTAGCATTGGTATGGCACCGTACGAAGCATTGTATGGGAGGAGGTGTAGATCACCGACGTGTTGGGACGAAGTTGGTGAGAGAAAGATAACTGGACCAGAACTTGTGCAAGTGACTGCCGACAAGGTTCTACAAATTAGAAAATGGTTAGTAACCGCGCAAAGCCGACAGAAATCGTACGCTGATCATCGAAGACGCGATTTAGAGTTCCAACTGGGCGACCATGTCTTTTTGAAGATTTTGCCAACCAAGGGAGTGATGAGATTCGGAATCCGTGGGAAGCTGAGTCCGAGATATGTGGGACCATTTGAAATCTTAGAACGAGTTGGGACCGTGGCATACAAATTAGCTTTACCACCTGTTTTAGCAGGAGTTCACAACGTATTTCATGTATCTATGCTGAGGAAGTATATTCCTGACCCAAGCCATGCAATTGAGTACAAGCAACTGAGGATGCGTGCCGACCTGAGTTATGACGAAGCACCGGTAAAGATAGTGGATCGCAAGGATCAACTCTGAGGAAGAGGGTGATTCCTTACGTAAAAGTTCAATGGAGAAATCACTCAGAAAGGGAAGCGACGTGGGAGCTCGAGAGTGAGATGCGGGAAGCATACCCCGAGTTATTCGCCGCTTAAGGTACGTTTAGTTTGGAGGACCAAACCTTTTTAAGGAGGGAAGAGTGTAATAACCGGCCTTTTTGGCACATTATTATTATTATTATTATTATTATTATTATTATTATGCTTTTATATTAAATATTGCGATCGGGCTCATTAAATAATTAATGAGTTGGGCTAATAAAGAAGGGCCCAATCTAGTCAACTTTGGAAAACCTTTTTGGAATAGGAAAGGGGAAACCTAAGTATTTAATCAACTCTTTAACCCTCTCCCTATTATTTTGAGTCAATCAAAAACCCTAGAGAAAAAGAGAGAGAGGAGGCGGAGAGAGAGGGAGAGCCGAGAGAGAGGAAAAGGAAGAAGAGAGGAGAAAGAGAGAAGGAGGAAGAAGAAGATTCAACCCCTCTTCGAAGGTAATTCTCTCATCCCTAAAATATTAATTCTTGGGATGGGTATCGCCTAGGAATTATGGAACGGAACTTAGAACCCTAACTCTAAATTGGTAAAACTAGGGTTTATTGTTAACTGTTGAAAACCTATTTAAAGGAAAAGATGGGAATGGTATTGACATGCATGCATGAACCACCACCACCACCACGGCGGCGGCGGCAGCGGCAGCAGCTGGCGGCGGCGGCGGCGACGGCGGCGACGGCTGGCGGCGGCGGCGGAGGCTGGCGGCTGGCGGTGTGTGTGTGTGTGTACGTGTGTGTGTGTTTGTGCGTGTTTGCAGTGTGTGTGTCGTGTGTTTGTGCCGTGTGTGTTTGTGTGTGTGTGCAGTGTGTGTGTGTGTATGCCGTGTGTGTGTGTGTGTGTGTCAAGTTAGGGTTTGTAAATTAGGGTTTTGTGTGTGTTGTTCAAGGTGTTTCAATGTGTGAAAGTCAACTGGGAATAGTAAAGTCAATGATGGGAATAGTAAAGTCAACACTGTGAATAGTATTTTCATAAAATAAAGTCAACTTGAGACACATGAATTGGAAGTAAACTTTTACGTAAACCTAAAGATATGTTGGGAAAGTTATGAAGGGTAAGATAAACCCTAAACTAAAGTAAGAACCTTAAGAAGGAGTTTAAGAAATAAACTCAAAAGGTTAAAGTTAGAAAAGGAATTTGGGGACGGGGATAAATATTGTTCATGTCCTAAAAGTAGTATCCTTGCGTGATTGTAGATTGTACGCAAAGAACCCGCTAGAAGTCAACGCTAGCAAGGTAAGGGATTACGTTCCTAAGTATCTTGAATTCTTTATTCATTGGAACTATATAATTCTTTCATGAATGCTATATGGTCCATAGCGCTTGAACTCTACGTTGATGAACGTCTTTTGTATATCTTACCTATGACATGTTTTGATCGTAGGGAATCTTAGAACATTTGAATTTGCATGTGCTCTCGTTTAGGGAACACTATGTTGGAAAGTATGCTATATCTAATTGCAGCAGGTGTAGCTGTATAGTCCCTGAAAAGGATTAACTAGTCCCTGAAAAGGACTAATGTGGAAACGGTCCTAGGAAACGGACTAATGGAAATAAGTCTAGTTAACTACGTGTAACTTAGACTTTGTGGAACTCTAGATTATCATGATAACTCTAAATAAGGGAGCACCCTGAAAAGGTGTAAGGTCTCTTATTCACTTAACACCCTGAAAAGGTGTGACACCCTGAAAAGGTGTTTGAAACTTGGAATTGACGGAATGGAAATAGGACCACCAATCTTTGAGTAGTTAACTGTATTCGTTATATGCAGTTAGTATTTGAAATGATATCCGATCTTTGAAATTATCAATTGAGTCCGTTCTTTCGGTCACTTCTCCTTAGCTATCGGAGGAGTCCGTATGAACTTACTGAGCATTGTTCACTCACCCTTTCTCTAATAATCTTTTTCAGGTAACGACTTAAAGAAGTAGACGGATCGCTAGATGAAGCTGTCCGTCTCGGTTATATTAAGACTTTATGGTTTATTTTGTTTAGCTAGTGGTTGTACTGGCTTGAAGACTTAGTATTTATTTTCGCTTCCGCATTTATGGTTGAATTGATGGTTAAGACTAGCCGTTGGGCTATTTAAGTTGGATTTTGTAAGACAACTGTTAGTATTTCCATGTTTTATGGATTTGTTTACGTTATGAAAATCTGGGTCGTTACAGTTGGTATCAGAGCTAAGGTTTTAGAACTTAAGGGATAGGAAACTCTGATATTAAATAGGCTTGATTGAGCATTCTAGGAATACTAGGATTGCTTGAAGAGGAACTTTTTATTTTAGGAAACCTTCTATTTTAGGAAACTTTCTATTTTGGGAAACTTTCTAAATTGGGAACCTTCTATTTTGAGAAAGAATCTGGAATCAATTTAGGGATCCTAAGAAATACTTATGAATGAACCTTAAGTAATACAGTGATGCATTGTGTTGAAAGATATTTTGGTAATCATTTATATCATTAAGATTATGGTCACTAATTGTGGTAATGTCATGGTTGTAGGTCATGAACGGAGTTGAGAAGAACTTGAAGATGAACTCGTTAGGCAAGAACGTGACCAAAGTGGTTAAGAGGTACTCTCTTCGGATAAGGAAGCTGAATAAGACTCTGAAGAAGGAACAAGCTAAGGGAAGGATTACTTTGAACAAGTGGCTGCTTGCAGAAAAAGCACTAAGAGACACTAGCAAGGAATTAAAGGAAAGAAAGGAAGAACTAATGGGATTTAGAGAGTGGGCTGATATATTATGTGATGATGTGCGAAGCTACTACTTTGCATTGAAGGAAGTAGACCCACAGATGGCAGCAACTTTAATGGAAGAGAGTAGAAAGAGGGCAGGAAAGCTAATTGAGGAACATGTAATAGTCAAAGAAATGGAGGTTAACGTAGAGGGCGATGAAGCTGCCCAATTCTTGTGGAAGATGATGAAGAGATAGTGGAAGTACCGGTTCGTAGGCCTAGAGGGAGGCCAAGAGGTTCGAAGAAGGCACCCAAGGTCCCTAGTAGAAGACCTAGGGGAAGACCAAGAAAAAATGCGAACCTTTGAAGAAAAAGTAGAAGTTAGATATTCTTTTATTTCTTTCATAGTATTAGTAAGTAGTTATAGTTAGAAGTTTAGTTGGAATTTTTCTTTCCTAACTATTGGATCTTGGAAGTTTCATTTAATAAAAGTATTGAAGTAATTCATTAGTAATTGACCTTTGTTATCCGTTATGTCTAATTATGGAATGTGGTCTAGTAGAACAAGAAGTGTAGGTCGAGGAAAGACCTTAATTAGAAAGTATGGCTCATGAAAAACGGCCAAGTGGAAATAGTTTTGGTCTAGTAGAATGACTGAAACAAAACTGTGAATGATTCATAGTAGTAGTTAACTGTAGAAGTAATTGGCATGATTTGATGGCCAATTGTGTATAGTAATGGGTCCAGTGAATTGACCTCTAATGAATGAATGTAGCCTAGTAAATGGCTAGAACCTGGAATTAATGTAGCAACTTTATCTTTTGGGGACGGCCCTGTGTATGATAGTATTTAGACGTAGTAGCCATGCATGTATAATGTAAATAATGCGTTCTCCCCTACGATATTAACTTAAGAATAATCTTATTCAGATGGCGGGAAGAGGATCCGGAAGAAACGCTAACGCCGAGGGACGAGTTGACCCTGATATGGCGAACTTGTTTAGAACTTTGAATCAAACCGTGGCCGGCATCGGCAAGTTATGATGGCACTAACTCAACCACAGCAGAACCCACAAGTTCCTATGAGGGATCCGCTAGAACTCTTTCAGAAATGGAATCCGGAGTCATTTTCGGGCTCTAAGAGTGAGAAACCAGAAGACTAGGTGAAAGACATGGAAAAAGTTTTCGAAACTCTGGATTGTACTCCAGAAAGGAAGGTAGTATTCGCCACATTCATGCTTAAGGGACAAGCCCTGAAATGGTGGGAAGGAGAGAAGAGAGCTGCTACGGCTCGTGGTGATGCTGCACTTACTTGGGATGGATTCAAGCGTATTTTCTATGCAAAGTATTATTCAATGAGCGTTCGAAACGCTAAGGTGACAGACTTCATGACTCTAACCCAAGGAAGGATGACTGTGGACGAGTATTGCGAGAAATTCACAGAATTGCTAGAGTTTGCTCCGGCGTTCTTCGATAATGATGAGCAAAAGGCCCGGAAGTTCGAACTTGGTCTGAGTGACCGAATCCACTACAGAATTACCCCACTAATGTTGCCAACGTATGATCAGGTGTTGGACCGAGCTAAGATCGTGGAAACTGAAGCGGAAAATTATCGGAACAAGAAGGATGAAAGGAAGAAGACGACTGAAAAGTAACCTACCAAAGGAAGCTGGAATAAGAATGAGGATACAAGCGCAAGACGAGTGATGATCGTGATAAAGATGGTACGGCTAACAAGTACTCTAATAAAGGTCAAGGAAGCCATAGAGATGGAAAAGAGAAGATGCCAAAGGTCAAGGCTCAGAGGTGAAATGCCAAGTATGTGACGGGAGGCATAAGACTGAGGGTGCTGGTACAAGGAGAAGAAATGCTACAATTGTGACAAGATGGGACATCCCCATTAGAAGTGCCCGGAACCAAGGAGGGACAACAAGGGACAAAGGAGTAAAGGACGACAATAAGGGAAAAGGTGGAGGTAATGAACGTGTATTCACTATGACAATTAAGGATGCACGCGCCACTAATGATCTCGTGGCAGGTACGATACAACTCTACTCTCGTAATGTTCGTGCATTGATTGATTCTGGTGCTACTCATTCTGTGATAAGCACTCATTTAGCAAATAAAATGAAATTGGTCCCTGAAGTACTAGAGCATTCGTTAGTAGTAGATACGTTGACTAAAGACTCGATTTCTATTACTTCAGTATATAAGGGATGCCCTGTAGAATTGAACGGTAGGAAATTCAAAGTCGACCTTATTAGTTTGAAGATGGATGAGTTTGATGTGATCTTAGGGATGGATTGGTTAGTAGCCTATCATGCTCATATAGATTGCTTTAGAAAAGAGGTTAAGTTCAAGCTACCTTCTGGAGAAGAGTGTTGCTTTAAAGGTACGAGACCTAAGGCTCCATCGAACATCATTTCGGTTATGAAGGCGCGTAGGATGCTAAGAAAGGGATGTGGAGGATTTCTGGCGTACGTGAGTACCACTGATGTCAGAGAGGTAACTATAGAATCGCTCTCAGTAATCAAGGACTTCAAGGATGTATTTCCAGAAGATTTACCTGGGGTACCACCTGAAAGAGAAGTTGAGTTTTCCATCAATTTGGTACCAGAAACTACACCAATATCGAGGGCACCGTATAAAATGGCTCCCCTAAACTAAAAGAATTGAAGGAGCAACTACAAGAATTGCTGGACAAAGGATTGATTCGACCAAGTGTTTCGCCATGGGGCGCACCGGTTCTATTCGTAAAGAAAAGGATGGGACGATGAGGTTGTGCATCGACTATAGGGAATTGAATCGTGTGACGGTGAGGAATCAGTATCCGTTACCAAGGATCGATGACTTGTTCGATCAGCTTCGTGGAGCATGTTACTTCTCTAAGATAGATTTGAGATCTGGTTATCACCAGCTAAGGGTAAAGAAGGAAGATATAGCAAAGACAGCTTTTAGAACTAGATACGGTCATTATGAATTTGTAGTGATGCCGTTCGGATATTAACTAACGCACGGCAGCGTTTATGGAACTAATGAACAGAATATTTCAAGAGTTCTTAGATACATGTGTCATTGTATTCATCGATGATATTTTGGTATACTCAAAGACTAAGGAGGAACATGAGGAACATTTGAGGTTAGTATTACAAATCCTACGGGAACAAAAGTTGTATGCCAAAATTTAAGAAGTGCGAATTTTGGTTGGAGGAAGTGGCTTTTCTAGGGCATGTAGTGTCGAATGATGGGATCGCTGTGGATCCAACAAAAATAGAGGCTATTGTAAATTGGGAGAGACCAACGTCAGTAAGTGAAATAAGGAGTTTCTTGGGACTGGCAAGTTATTATAGGAGATTCGTGGAAGGATTCTCTAAGTTGTCCTTACCACTAACCAAGTTGACGCAGAAAGGAGCCAAGTTCGTTTGGTCTGATGGATATGAAACAAGTTTCGAGGAATTAAAACGACGTTTGGTATCTGCACCAGTTCTTGCACTACCATCAGGCACCGAAGGATTCGTGGTTATAGTGATGCTTCACTTAAAGGATTAGGTTGCGTGTTAATGCAAAATGATAAGGTGATAGCTTATGCATCCAGGCAATTGAAAAAACCATGAGAAGAATTACCCTACACATGACTTAGAATTAGCAGCTGTGGTATTTGCCTGAAGATTTGGAGACATTACTTGTATGGGGTTACATGTCAGATTTTCACGGACCATAAGAGCCTTATCTTTACGCAGAAAGAACTCAACATGAGACAGAGGAGATGGTTAGAATTGCTGAAGGACTATGATTGTACGATCTTATATCACCCGGCAAGGCCAATAAGGTGGCAGACGCGTTGAGTAGGAAGAATCGTGGGACGCTAGCCACATTGATTTCTAAGGAGAAAAATGTTTGGGATCGTTTGGAGATTACTAACCTAGAGGTTGAGGCTAAGGGGTATTTGGCACAAATGAGCGTCCAGCCAACGCTTATGGATAGGATTAAAGAAGCTCAAGGAGGAGACGAAGAATTAAGGAAGGTACTGGAAAGTATAGCTAATGGGAAGGCGAAGGAATTTCGTGTAGGAGAAGATGGAATCCTGAGGTATCAGTCTAGAGTATGTGTACCTAATAATGAGGATATCAAGAGGGAAATTTTGAAAGAAGCCCATTGTTCGAGATTTTCTGTACAGCCTGGGAACACGAAGATGTATAGGAATCTAAGGGAATTATTCTGGTGGAACAATATGAAGGGAGAAATAGCTGAGTTCGTTTCAAGATGTTTAGTATGCCAGCAAGTGAAAAAGTGAACACCAGAGACCGGCAGGATTGCTTCAGACACTGCCTATTCCCGAATGGAAGTGGAGCATATCGCGATGGATTTAGTAGTGGGCTTGCCAAGGACACTGAAAGGGTATAACGCAATATGGGTGATAGTTGACCGACTCACCAAATCTGCTCATATCCTGGTAATAAAGGTAAGCGATTCGCTGGAAAAGTTGGCAAAACTCTACATAGATGAGATTGTAAAATTACATGGAATACCAGTCTCGATTGTGTCCGACAGAGACGCTAGGTTTACATCAAAATTCTGGAAGAGTCTGCAAGGAGCATTGGGTACCGAGTTGACAATGAGTACAGCCTTCCATCCGCAGACCGATGGGCAATCAGAAAGAACTATTCAAATGCTGGAGGATATGTGAGAGCTACGTCATTGGATTGGCAAGGAAATTGGGATGAACACTTGCCGTTAGTAGAATTCGCTTATAATAATAGTTTTCATGCTAGCATTGGTATGGCACCGTACGAAGCATTGTATGGGAGGAGGTGTAGATCACCGACGTGTTGGGACGAAGTTGGTGAGAGAAAGATAACTGGACCAGAACTGTGCAAGTGACTGCCGACAAGGTTCTACAAATTAGAAAATGGTTAGTAACCGCGCAAAGCCGACAGAAATCGTACGCTGATCATCGAAGACGCGATTTAGAGTTCCAACTGGGGACCATGTCTTTTTGAAGATTTTGCCAACCAAGGGAGTGATGAGATTCGGAATCCGTGGGAAGCTGAGTCCGAGATATGTGGGACCATTTGAAATCTTAGAACGAGTTGGGACCGTGGCACACAAATTAGCTTTACCACCTGTTTTAGCAGGAGTTCACAACGGTATTTTCATGTATATATTCTGAGGAAGTATATTCCTGACCCAAGCCATGCAATTGAGTACAAGCAACTGAGGATGCGTGCCGACCTGAGTTATGACGAAGAACACCGGTAAAGATAGTGGATCGCAAGGATCAACTCTGAGGAAGAGGGTGATTCCTTACGTAAAAGTTCAATGGAGAAATCACTCAGAAAGGGAAGCGACGTGGGAGCTCGAGAGTGAGATGCGGGAAGCATACCCCGAGTTATTCGCCGCTTAAGGTACGTTTAGTTTGGAGGACCAAACCTTTTTAAGGAGGGAAGAGTGTAA
>JAOWBW010000889.1:420888-515919 GCA_026119855.1 Campanula takesimana
CCTCATTTTAGCTACATCCAACGGCTGAGATGTAGCCGAGCTCGGTGGGACCCACAAAAAATTGAATCATCCGAGCCGCACAGATAATAATGTGTATATGTGGCCTGATCGGAACCGTCGGTGGAGCGGTTCCAGGTCCGGTACTTGTGTATATTTGGACAAGTTTGACTATCGGTTACCAAGTTTTGAAGATACTCCTTCCGTTCCAATTCATTTGACAGATGGTAAAACTAGTATAGCATATGTGAAGTTGCGTTGCGATTTGATCACAAGTGTCAGTGTGCTCCAATCATCTGCAGCCTGGCTGCTTTTGGGCATGGAAAGTAGAGGCCTTGATTTGGTTTTGGCTGGGAATTATGCACGTCTGGCTGAAGTTTATGCTGGTCTAAGATGTGGGATTAGGTTCCACCAGTCAAAAAGCTTTGCTCCCTCATCTCCAAAGTGAACTTCTATTTCTAAAATAACTTTGTCCCTAATTTTTTACTGATAGTATTTTTCATTATGTCTACTAGGAAAATAAGCGTAAAAGTGTGTAGCAAGAATATTTATATGTTTCACTATTAGTTTTTCTCACATGTATTGATGTAGGAAGAAGCATGGTCCCCCAATCCAGCAAGATCCGCCCGGATCCGGACAACAACCCGACCGGATCCAGATTTTCTCGGCCGTGCAGTTTGCAAGACTCGGCCGTGCACGACTTGAGAGGAAAGCCGGCAATGCTCGACAACAATGGTACGACCGTGCCAGATTTAGGGCACGGCCGTGCACGACATTCCGCCCAGGAAATTGATTGTTTTCAGAACTCCTTTTTGGTTTACTATTTGGGTATTTTTGGTATTGTTTTATGAGTCCTTTTTAGATTAGGGTTTTAATTATGTCTAGCCTTTAAATACTCTTTTCTTTCGTTGTATTGAACACATTTGTGATTTTGATATTTTATTAAAGTTTGCTTCTTGCATCTTTGTGGGTTTAATCCCTTGAACCTTATTGGTTTGTTGAAGGTGGATTCTTTCGGAAGGTGGATTCCTTCGTTTCTTCAAGAGCTTCATCATTATTGTTGTTGTTCTTGCCAAACCCTAATTCGTGGATTCGAATTGGGTCAATTAATTCGTTGATTCGGTTAATTATTATCCTTGTATTTTATTGTTATTCCGCTGCAACACACTCATTACATCATGTATTGTGTCTCTTAAATAAAAATTAACATTCATTTTGATTGAGGGGGGAGTAAAACTTAAGGGGCTTCAGAAGGTTTATGGTTGAAGTTGTTAGGGAAAATAACGGCTTTCTTGAAAATGAGTGCTAACTAATTGTCGTTGATAGTAGCACTCCAAATTAACGACCTCGGCGAACAAATCTGAATGTTAATGAGTGCTAACTAACTGTCGTTAATAGTAGCGAACAAATCTGAATGTAATGCTTCAAGATGTTGTCTCTATTGCTATTAGAATACTTAATCACTGAATGATTGGAATGAGGAATTGACCTATCTGAATGATTCCTGGAGGGGCTATAGTTTCTGAAGAGTCACGGACCTGTTGGGGAATAGGCACAATCCGACCCGTGCCCATACACGAACGGACACGTACGCCCTAAACCGCCCTTCGCGGGTCATGGGTCAATATTGAGCTAGTCCAAAATTAGCTCAATTGACCACTAGCTTGCATGGTTGGCATAAAAGGCCCATTTAGCTTGTATGGTAGGAAGCCCACACTTGATTGGTACTTCTTTAGATGAGCTATATTAAATACTCTCATCTTTTTCATTTTCCAACCAATGTGGGATATATGGCATTCCAAATTTCTAACTCTTCATAAACTCATCCAAGTTGCACATTTTGAGCATTAATTTCTCACAGGCGGACCTAGGATTAGTATAAAGGCGGGCAAAATTGCATAAGGGGGCCAAAAAAAATAGTTATGTATTTATTTTACTCTAAGGGGGGTAAAGTTTTACTAAATTGCACTAACACCCCTAACTTTTACAAAAAATTGCACTTGTAAAAAAAAAAAAAAAAAAAAATCAAAGGGCGGCCGCGGCCCCCGAAAAAGACCACCTAGGTCCGCCCCTGATTTCTCATTCACCCGGAAATGGTTTTGAGCAAATAAATGCATTTTCCTAATCTACACAAAATGTAGATTTCAATTTAGCAACTTATTTTCATTTAAAAAATGAAACTATTTTGAAAATTGGGTCAAAATTTGACCACATTTTGTCTAGCCCATTTCCAACAGAAGTTGTATTCAGAATCTACTAAATTACAACCGTATACGAGTTTAATTTATCCCTGACTCGTTGTACATGCATGAACTCTCGGAACTGGATCATGGAATCAAAAACCAATGTGGTTCTGGTTCTAAAGTTTCATAAAATCGATGTTGTTCTGGTTCTAAAGTTTATACAATCGTAGATATTGGTCTTGATCCCAACTCCATGAAATTTTGAAAACAAAAATTGAATCGCACCGGGACATAATCACCCCTACTTCAAAGAGTGTTAGTGTTAAATAAGTTCTGTTGTAGGGTTAAGGAGGGTAAGTGGGTGTTAAAAATTATCAGTTAAAGTTTAAAGTGTTAAAAGAGTGTTAGTGTTGGTATCAAAGCGTGTTGTTGGTTAAGTTAAAAAACGTCGGTGTGTTAATATAAGTATTAGTGGTTGTGTTAATAAGTATTATCGGTAGTACTAACAAGTGTTAGTGGTATCCTTAAAAAAAGTGTTAGTGGTATAGTCAAAATAGTAAGCATGTAGTGTTTTTTTTTTTTTTTTTTGAAAACAAAAGAAAAGTATATTATTAATAATAAGAACAAACGTTTAGGAGTCGACTATCCACAGAAGTCGGAAGTTCGACCCAAACGGTGGGGCTCGCAATTACAAACGATGTCCTAGATATTACATTTGCCAACATATTGGCATTTTGACTTATCAATTGCAAAGAAAAATGAATATTCCTACTAAGCATGTAGTGTTAAAAGGTGTTGGTGGGGGTGTTGTTAAAGTGTGTCGGTGTTAGTGTTAGATTGTTAGTAAGCAGTGTTCTAAAATCGCTAGGCGGCGGAGCTGGGCCAAGCGCCTAGAGGCCTAGGCGGGGCCGAGAATTTAGAGCATTTTTTATATTTTTTCATAAAAATATACATATATTTATATATCCTAAAAATAGTGTCCCTTATTTTATCATTTATCAAAAATTAATAATTTATTTTAATTAAATAAATAAATCATAACTAGAAAAAGTATTTAAAATGTTTCCAAAGTGAAAACTTACACACATTAACTCAAGCCCATTCACACATCTTACTCAAACCCAAATTAATTTTCCCCTATTCTAAAATAATGAGGCCCAAGCTCAACCCATTTAAAGCTTTTTAAACTACCCTAACCCTAAAAAACAAACTCCCAGCGCCTCTCTCTTCTCATCTATCGTCTTCTCTCTCTCTCAGTCTTCTCTTAGAAAATTGCTGCCGCCGCCTTCAAAACCACCGTTTGCTCCACCACCCGACGGATCCACCACCCTTTTCTCGTGTACGTCACTCTCCTCCGACCACACAAACCGTCATCTCCACATCTCCTTCTCCTCCGGTCAACTCCGGCCAATTCCGAATTAAAAAAAAAAAAAAGTCAGTCGCTTGCGCCGCCCAGACAACGCCAAACCCGCCTGACTGCCACGCCGCCTAGCTCCTCCCAGCGCCGCCCAGCTCCGTCTAACGCCGAATTGCACCGATTTGATGGAAATCGCGGCGGGAGGACACCGCCCAGCGCCTAGGCGCCGCCTAGGCCGATTTTTAGAACACTGTTAGTAAGTGACAAGTGTGTCAATAAGTTCGTGTTATTTATAGTATTGTTACTGTGTGTTTGTTAATAAATTTCGGCTATTTAAGATATAATTTTTGTGTGTTTTTTCTAATAAATTTCAATTATTTACAAAATATCACAATACAATTTTAAAACATGCTTTTCAAAACGTATATTTCCAAAGATTTTGGGAAACTTAATGAACAAATGTTATTTTCATCCCATTATCATTAACGAGTGTGTATTGTTGGAATAGAGACCAACGGGAACTAGCGAATGGAGCAGAGAAGGAAATCACGTCGGAGGAACTGATGTTCTGGGCGACCGCCCAGGATCAATGTGGGCGACCGCCCACTTCATCAGAATGTAACGCCCATCTTTATTCTTGTTAAATATTTAACGTGTTTGTTAAATTCTTGGCTAGCATATTTATATGCTATTTTATTTGAGTTAATTATTTAACTACTTTAGAAAATTAAGGTGGTTAAATGTCAAGGTTGAAAGTTTAGGGACCTTTTTGTCAAAGTTAGAACTTGAGGGGCCTAATTGCAATTTCTCAAAAGTTATAAGTATATATAGTAGTGTTGCTTTCTCTGAGAATCACTTTCTCTCAAGTCTTCTCGTTGCTTCCTCTGTTTCATAAAGAAGGTTTAGGATTCTTCCTATTCTCGACTCCTCGAGCTTAATTATCCCTCTGTTCGTGATTCTGGTCCCGGATAAATATTCGTGGCGTTGAATAGAGCGTTCCAGACCGATCAGAAATTTATTTGGGTCAACTTGATTTTGACTAAGTAAGTTATTGACTCCCCTTACTTGTAATAACATGCATATATGTTATTCCCGCTACTTGTTCTTGTTAAAATTGTGTTTTGGACAATTTTTGTGATACTTGTAAATTGGTACGAAGGGAGTATTTCTATATTAGTTCAGACAGAGAACTTGAACCTAAATTCCAAATGGGTTTGCAAACATATATATTAGGAAATTATACTCCTCCTATTCGTGAGACGGTAAAATAGTAACTTGATTTAAATATTATTAGAAAAATTGTACCATTATTTGTGGTACGGGGAAATGAATGGAAGTATCCCTAAATGGATATAGTAGTATAATATAAATTATACTTATACTTTTGGGGTCGGTGAAATATTTAATTGAAATAAAGGAAATTGTCCTATTATTTATGGGACGATAAAAGAAATGAATTGAGCTTGAAAATAGGTGTTAAGAAATGTTGTATACTCCTGGGTGTATTAAAATGTTAATAGAAAATTACTCCTACGTTTGGGACGGAGATTTCTTAACCTGGGAAAGAAATGAAAATTTCGCATTTTGGTACCTTGTGCGACCGCACAAAAACCCTTGGGCGACCGCCCATCTTTCTGAAAGGTTTTTCAAAGGAATGGACCTGCTTGTGTGCGACCGCCCAGGACATTTTAGGCGACCGCACAGTTACCTGAAGAACAAAATGTTGTTTAAAGTTTGTATAAGTTGGAAGTAACTCTAGTTAAGGTATATAACCTTAGTATAAGATGTCCTAGCAAGTGTTATGACACCTTAGGGGCATCAGAACTTAGTCTTAAACATGAATACTCATTTAATTAAAATGAGAACTTGGTCTTGTACATGGACACTTATAGAACTCAAATGAGAACTTAAGTATAAGAGTAACAACTCTTTTATATGTCTTGAAAGTGCTATGAACAAGCACTTATGTGTTATGCTTGTCTTGGAACCTATGTTTGTGCACCTTGAGAGCACCAAATTAGTGTCTTGAGCTCGAATATCCTATGTAGGGGATTATGAAATTGTAAGTATGAGTTGTATAGCTCATTTACTTAATTTGAACTCGAAGTATTCTTGGTCTAGGTTTAGGGTACTACCCTAGATGGCCTAGATGAGTGTTGTAGAACACTCTAGTACTGAAATTAGTCCCTTTGTGAACAAATGAAATGTGGACTTGAATCATAATTAAATGATAACTTGGATATAAGAGTAGTAACTCTTTTATGTGTCTTGAAGTTAATGGTTGTGTACCTTAGGGGCACCAACTAATGTCTAGAGCTTGAATGTCCTAAGAAAAGGATTGGAAAATAATTCGTGAAAGATGTATAATTCATCTTCCTAGCTTGAACTTGAAGTATAAGATAATTAACTCTTGTACATGTTTAATCATCCAAAGAAATGGATTGAGAACTTGGATATAAGATGATAAGATCTTGTATATGTATTGAATGTCCTGAATGTCTTGAATGTCTTAAGATGAGACAATAACTTGAAGTATAAGATAATAAAATCTCGTACATGACTTGAACATCCAAATAATTGGATTAAGACTTGAATATAAGATTATAAAATCTTGTACGTGCCTTGACACCAATACATGTGTATGGTGATAAACTTGAAAGATCCTTGATGTGTATATGCAAATCTTGCATATAGTTTACTTGATAGAATGTGGCTTCTTGATTACTTGATACATGGTATGAATAACCCAAAAGAGTTGGGATATGGAACTAGATAGAGAATGATTAACTCTACTATATACTTGAACTTGATACGTGTATATTGGAAGTGCTATAAATAAGCACTAAAGTGTAAATGATTTAGTTTTTAATCGTGTATATACTGAATGAAGTATATAAAATGTAAAGAAGATATCTTGTCTTGAAATGGTTCCTAAAGAAAATAGGGACTAGTGTAATATGAAGATAATTCATATAATCGTGAATACTACGATTTAAATTAATAAGAATGATTACAGAACACAATATGTGTTAGAAAATGTATTTGATTACTAACGATATATATACGTGAAGTATGACTGTGTCTAGGTACAAGGTGACCTATTCTACTACGTGTTTAGAGTCTAAGGTGTTGGGCTCTACTTGATAGTAAGGGTATCGTGATAGACACTTTAATGTGTTAAACGTGATATGAATATGTACGTGCAAACTTGGCATGTGACAAAGTGATATACCCTACTAATTGACTGAAGTCTGTTATTAATGGACTCTTACTTGGATTGATCGTGTTACATGGACACCTTATGTGCCAGTGTTATCTTGGTTTGTATTCGCAATAATTGAGTATGGATACTTGTATTCTCGTGAGCACATGATACATGATTACATGGTGCATATTCTCGTGAGCACATGATACATAATTACATGGTGCATATTCTCGTGAGCACATGATACATAATTACATGGTGCATATTCTCGTGAGCACATGATACATGATTACATGGTGCATAAAGAATAGTCCACTAATAAGGGACTGAGTTCTGTTCTCGTAGTTCAAGTAAACATCTACTTGTGCATTCTTGTGTGAGTCCAGCTGGTTCTCCTTGCTTGTTCGAAAATATATAGGTTCACGCTTGTCGCGAGAGCCGGGGCTTAAGTGACAATCGGGTCCCTATGTATTTCCGCCTGACCCCTTACTACCGGCCATAGTAAGGGCATAGCTTCCTTGGTTGGAGCAATAAGCCTGACCTAAGTGAATGCTAACTCCTGTCCTGTTCACCTCATGGATCTTGTTCTTGTGGATGACACTGGTTACCAGGTCTTCTTATATACTGCACAGCAGTCTCTTGTTCCTGTTCTTGGTTGTCCTCAGCTAGAAAAGCATCGACAACAAATGGTATTTTTGGGAGGAATAAGGAAGGATTCAGGTAAAAATGCGTGATAGGCCTATGTGCATCTTGGTGAGTTGGTCTAGCCTCTCACTCTACTTGACTACTTGTTACCTGAACCTTTCTTGAGCTTGATTACTTGTTGAGTTGGCTTAGCCTCTCCTATACTTGTTACTTGATGATACTTGATATATGTTTAGTTGAGTGTCTACTTGTATTGCTTGATAACATGACATATAGTTGCATGTTAATAGCTTACTGAGATTTATCTCACCCTTTATTTGTTTAATTGTTCCCCCCCCCGGAAAGCAGGGGATAGTACGCAGTGAGGCTCGACTTAGCTGGGAACTTACTCAGCAGGATATTCTTGTTCGAAGTTAGTGTCCTTTTATATTTTGGTAAGGACGATCTTGTATGAGTTAATAAACTCTGGGCTTGTATTGGGGTAGTATTTGTTGTCCCTAGACAGTTCTTGATGCCAGCTTATTTGCTAGGCATGTCTTCCGCTGTATGTAACCTTGTTTGGTTTTAATTTTCTTGGTCTAGAACTCGTTGTGAGCTATCTTAGCTCCTTACTCTTGAGTATATATATCATGTCAGTTTGTTTCTAACATGTATTGTTCATGTTTCCCGTTAGTTTCTTGTTTCTTGTTAGTTACGCGCACCACGTTCGAGGTTCTATTAGGGGATCCCGGGACTTGGGGCGTGTCAGGTTGGTATCAGAGCTATGGTTTAGCTCTAAGCCTGGATAGGGTCTATGGCCTAGGTTGGGTTAGTCTTGGGCGTGCTACCAACGTCGAGTGCTTCGTTACTTGTTGTTATACCAGGCATAGGACTGGTGTTGATAGGATTGATCCAATTGGATTAGATGGTTTGAGAATCGAGAGCGCGAGTCTTTAAAGACTTAGGCGTATTTATCTTGTCTTGTGGACATTGTTTCGTACTATATATGCATGCTTGTCCTTATCTCGTGAATTACGTGGAAGTGTATTCTCTAGTAAGAGACTACGTGTTGATATTGTTATTAATAAGAGCTTGATAGAAGTGTGGGTGATAACACCCTATACGTTCTATGTTAATTTGGTCATGTTACCTAGATGGGACATTGATGTGATACGTGTCATGACTTGACTTTCTATGTGTTAGGTCATTCTTGTTTACCACAATAGATGGTAATTATTTCTATGCTAGTATGCTTGACTATATATGTGAGCATGATAGATTTATGCATAACCTTTATGTTTTGCATTGAAAGTCTAGAAAGGGTTCTTGAGATTGTACTGGGTATTTAACCTATGTGATTGACAATGGAGTTTCTACACCAAACCAGATGGATGTATCCATTCTTGATGAGAAACTTGGATTATCTTGAGTTGTTACAGTGCGAATACAGTGCTGACATCTGGATTAATGTTCTTGACCTCGATTGAGTTAAAAGAGTTGAAGATTCAACTTGAGAATTTCTTGATAGAGGATATATCTACCTTGTAGTGGATGTCTGAATTGAGTATCTGTGTTGACCTATAAGTGGAAACAACCAAGGTACGTGTGTTCTTGAGATTTCGTGGTCTTGTTAGAGATTCATGAATGAATTTAGAGGGCAGCTCTATTGTTAACTATTTGACACCGAGAGCTACATCTTTTGATGGATTGTCTTGATGGATTGATATACGTAAAATCAGTTTTGAATATTGAAACGATGGATAACCACGACTTCAGTATCTGAGATTGCCTAGTGGATTTGACTAGTATTACAGTGATCTGGGGATATGACCAGTTCTATTATTTTAGTGGATATGTCAAGTTTCACCAATATAGTGGATTAACTAATCGAGTCTGTTTGACTTTATGTGTTTAGATGTTATAATTGATACATCTTGATTGCATGAAATATTTGTGAGTATATGTGTATATTCTTGATTGCTCTTGAGTTCTATTTGTTGATTATATATGTTATAATCTTGATCAGTAAAATTCGAGGACGAATTTTCTTTAAGGTGGGGAGGATGTAACGCCCATCTTTATTCTTGTTAAATATTTAACGTGTTTGTTAAATTCTTGGCTAGCATATTTATATGCTATTTTATTTGAGTTAATTATTTAACTACTTTAGAAAATTAAGGTGGTTAAATGTCAAGGTTGAAAGTTTAGGGGCCTTTTTGTCAAAGTTAGAACTTGAGGGGCCTAATTGCAATTTCTCGAAAGTTATAAGTATATATAGTAGTGTTGCTTTCTCTGAGAATCACTTTCTCTCAAGTCTTCTCGTTGCTTCCTCTGTTTCATAAAGAAGGTTTAGGATTCTTCCTATTCTCGACTCCTCGAGCTTAATTATCCCTCTGTTCGTGATTCTGGTCCCGGATAAATATTCGTGGCGTTGAATAGAGCGTTCCAGACCGATCAGAAATTTATTTGGGTCAACTTGATTTTTGACTAAGTAAGTTATTGACTCCCCCTTACTTGTAATAACATGCATATATGTTATTCCCGCTACTTGTTCTTGTTAAAATTGTGTTTTGGGCAATTTTTGTGATACTTGTAAAATTGGTACGAAGGGAGTATTTCTATATTAGTTCAGAACAGAGAACTTGAACCTAAATTCCAAATGGGTTTGCAAACATATATATTAGGAAATTATACTCCTATTCGTGAGACGGTAAAATAGTAACTTGATTTAAATATTATTAGAAAAATTGTACCATTATTTGTGGTACGGGGAAATGAATGGAAGTATCCCTAAATGGATATAGTAGTATAATATAAAATTGTACTTATACTTTTGGGGTCGGTGAAATATTTAATTGAAATAAAAGGAAATTGTCCTATTATTTATGGGACGATAAAAGAAATGAATTGAGCTTGAAAATAGGTGTTAAGAAAATGTTTGTATACTCCTGGGTGTATTAAAATGTTAATAGAAAATTACTCCTACGTTTGGGACGGAGATTTCTTAACCTGGGAAAGAAATGAAAATTTCGCATTTTGGTACCTTGTGCGACCGCACAAAAACCCTTGGGCGACCGCCCATCTTTCTGAAAGGTTTTTCAAAGGAATGGACCTGCTTGTGTGCGACCGCCCAGGACATTTTAGGCGACCGCACAGTTACCTGAAGAACAAAATGTTGTTTAAAGTTTGTATAAGTTGGAAGTAACTCTAGTTAAGGTATATAACCTTAGTATAAGATGTCCTAGCAAGTGTTATGACACCTTAGGGGCATCAGAACTTGGTCTTAAACATGAATACTCATTTAATTAAAATGAGAACTTAGTCTTGTACATGGACACTTATAGAACTCAAATGAGAACTTAAGTATAAGAGTAACAACTCTTTTATATGTCTTGAAAGTGCTATGAACAAGCACTTATGTGTTATGCTTGTCTTGGAACCTATGTTTGTGCACCTTGAGAGCACCAAATTAGTGTCTTGAGCTCGAATATCCTATGTAGGGGATTATGAAATTGTAAGTATGAGTTGTATAGCTCATTTACTTAATTTGAACTCGAAGTATTCTTGGTCTAGGTTTAGGGTACTACCCTAGATGGCCTAGATGAGTGTTGTAGAACACTCTAGTACTGAAAATAGTCCCTTTGTGAACAAATGAAATGTGGACTTGAATCATAATTAAATGATAACTTGGATATAAGAGTAGTAACTCTTTTATGTGTCTTGAAGTTAATGGTTGTGTACCTTAGGGGCACCAACTAATGTCTAGAGCTTGAATGTCCTAAGAAAAGGATTGGAAAATAATTCGTGAAAGATGTATAATTCATCTTCCTAGCTTGAACTTGAAGTATAAGATAATTAACTCTTGTACATGTTTAATCATCCAAAGAAATGGATTGAGAACTTGGATATAAGATGATAAGATCTTGTATATGTATTGAATGTCCTGAATGTCTTGAATGTCTTAAGATGAGACAGTAACTTGAAGTATAAGACAATAAAATCTCGTACATGAC
Source organism: Campanula takesimana (assembly GCA_026119855.1). Lineage (NCBI taxonomy): Eukaryota > Viridiplantae > Streptophyta > Magnoliopsida > Asterales > Campanulaceae > Campanula > Campanula takesimana. Next base: position 432,268 of record JAOWBW010000889.1, read on the forward strand.
TTGAACATCCAAATAATTGGATTAAGACTTGAATATAAGATTATAAAATCTTGTACGTGCCTTGACACCAATACATGTGTATGGTGATAAACTTGAAAGATCCTTGATGTGTATATGCAAATCTTGCATATAGTTTACTTGATAGAATGTGGCTTCTTGATTACTTGATACATGGTATGAATAACCCAAAAGAGTTGGGATATGGAACTAGATAGAGAATGATTAACTCTACTATATACTTGAACTTGATACGTGTATATTGGAAGTGCTATAAATAAGCACTAAAGTGTAAATGATTTAGTTTTTAATCGTGTATATACTGAATGAAGTATATAAAATGTAAAGAAGATATCTTGTCTTGAAATGGTTCCTAAAGAAAATAGGGACTAGTGTAATATGAAGATAATTCATATAATCGTGAATACTACGATTTAAATTAATAAGAATGATTACAGAACACAATATGTGTTAGAAAATGTATTCGATTACTAACGATATATATACGTGAAGTATGACTGTGTCTAGGTACAAGGTGACCTATTCTACTACGTGTTTAGAGTCTAAGGTGTTGGGCTCTACTTGATAGTAAGGGTATCGTGATAGACACTTTAATGTGTTAAACGTGATATGAATATGTACGTGCAAACTTGGCATGTGACAAAGTGATATACCCTACTAATTGACTGAAGTCTGTTATTAATGGACTCTTACTTGGATTGATCGTGTTACATGGACACCTTATGTGCCAGTGTTATCTTGGTTTGTATTCGCAATAATTGAGTATGGATACTTGTATTCTCGTGAGCACATGATACATGATTACATGGTGCATATTCTCGTGAGCACATGATACATAATTACATGGTGCATATTCTCGTGAGCACATGATACATAATTACATGGTGCATATTCTCGTGAGCACATGATACATGATTACATGGTGCGTAAAGAATTATCCACTAATAAGGGACTGAGTTCTGTTCTCGTAGTTCAAGTAAACATCTACTTGTGCATTCTTGTGTGAGTCCAGCTGGTTCTCCTTGCTTGTTCGAAAATATATAGGTTCACGCTTGTCGCGAGAGTCGGGGCTTAAGTGACAATCGGGTCCCTATGTATTTCCGCCTGACCCCTTACTACCGGCCATAGTAAGGGCATAGCTTCCTTGGTTGGAGCAATAAGCCTGACCTAAGTGAATGCTAACTCCTGTCCTGTTCACCTCATGGATCTTGTTCTTGTGGATGACACTGGTTACCAGGTCTTCTTATATACTGCACAGCAGTCTCTTGTTCCTGTTCTTGGTTGTCCTCAGCTAGAAAAGCATCGGCAACAAATGGTATTCTTGGGAGGAATAAGGAAGGATTCAGGTAAAAATGCGTGATAGGCCTATGTGCATCTTGGTGAGTTGGTCTAGCCTCTCACTCTACTTGACTACTTGTTACCTGAACCTTTCTTGAGCTTGATTACTTGTTGAGTTGGCTTAGCCTCTCCTATACTTGTTACTTGATGATACTTGATATATGTTTAGTTGAGTGTCTACTTGTATTGCATGATAACATGACATATAGTTGCATGTTAATAGCTTACTGAGATTTATCTCACCCTTTATTTGTTTAATTGTCCCCCCCCAGGAAAGCAGGGGATAGTACGCAGTGAGGCTCGACTTAGCTGGGAACTTACTCAGCAGGATATTCTTGTTCGAAGTTAGTGTCCTTTTATATTTTGGTAAGGACGATCTTGTATGAGTTAATAAACTCTGGGCTTGTATTGGGGTACTATTTGTTGTCCCTAAACAGTTCTTGATGCCAGCTTATTTGCTAGGCATGTCTTCCGCTGTATGTAACCTTGTTTGGTTTTAATTTTCTTGGTCTAGAACTAGTTGTGAGCTATCTTAGCTCCTTACTCTTGAGTATATATATCATGTCAGTTTGTTTCTAACAGGTATTGTTCCTGTTTCCCGTTAGTTTCTTGTTTCTTGTTAGTTACGCGCACCAGGTTCGAGGTTCTATTAGGGGATCCCGGGACTTGGGGCGTGTCACAGAAGGTCCGTCAGTTTGAAGCCTAGTTTGGGCGACCGCCTAAAGGCATTGTGGGCGACCGCTCAAGTGTCGGGGCGGGTCTGGACTGAGACGGATTTTAGGCTAGATTTCGGGTTTCTTTGTCCATCTAAGGTTAGGTTTTATTCTAGGTTTGCTATATAAGCAATGTTCCGCCCCCATACTCATTGTAACTCCATATTTACATATTATAGTGCAAGATCCTGGCTTGGTAGTGCCCCCAGACATAGTCAAATATATTGACGAACTGGGTAAATAATTTCTTGTGTTCGTTTTGTTCTTTTGCTTTGGGTTTCTTATTTCTTGTGCTTGTTTGTGGTGCCGGGATTTTCTTGCGATTTGCTTGGGTGTTGGGTGTGGAGGGCCAATTCCACAACAACTGGTATCAGGAGCTTTGGTTGGACGATCAAAGGGGTTTATCAAGCAATCAAGAATGGGCAAGGATAAACAAGCGGTGGAAAAATTCGATGGGTCTGACTATGGATATTGGAGGATGCAAATAGAGGATGTCTTGTATAATAAAGATCTCTATAAGCCTCTAACAGGAGTCAAGCCGGAAAGCGAAAAACAGGAAGACTGGGATCTCATGGATCGGAAAGCCTTAGGGGTGGTTCGATCTACTTTGTCGAAGTGGATCGCGAAGACTACCAGGAAGGCGAAAACCACCAAGGAGCTACTGGATTATCTTACTGAGAGATTTGAAACTCCATCTGCTGCAAATAAGGTTGATTTGATACGCAAGATGGGTAGTCTCAAGATGCAAGAGGGAGGATCCATAGCTAAACACATTGATGAGTTTATGGATGTTATAGACTCATTGGCTGCGTTGGAGATTACTTTCGGTGACGAGGTTCATGCGTGTTTATTGCTAGCGTCTTTACCAAGGAGTTGGAGCGGAAACGGTGACAGCGTTAAATGCTTCAGCGGGTAAGAACAAATTGAAGTATGATGATGTTAAAGACTTTCTCTTGGGCGAGGAAAATCGCATAAAGAAGTTGGGGACACCGACTACTTCGGAATCGGTCTTGGCTACAACTAGTAGGGGAAGACCGGGTTCTAGCAATAAAGGGAGAACAGGGTCAAGGGAATGTGTAATCGGGGGTGGGGATCAGTCTGCGGAGAACAAATAAAGACCAAGGGTTGCAAGAGGATCGGTAGAGTGCTATCATTGTAAGGAGTTAGGACACTACAAGAGGGATTGTCCCAGGCGAGGGGATAAATCGACGAATGTGATAATCGAAGGTGACGATGTACTGATTCTGAGCGTTAGTAGTGCGCTAGAATCATGGGTGCTGAATTCGGGGGCATCATTCCACTCATGCGGGCATGCATGAGCGATGGAAAATTACACTTCCGGTGATTTCGGAAAGGTCTATCTGGCGGATGGCGAGCCTTTGGAAATCAAGGGGAAGGGGGATGTCAGAATAGGAGCATCGGACGGGAAGGTCCTACATCTACACGGGGTCAGTCACATTCCGGGTTTGAAAAAGAACCTGATTTCAGTTGGGCAGCTGGGTGAAGAAGGTTACACGGTAACTTTTAGCTGCAGGAACTGGGTTATTACCAATGAGGATTGTGAGATCGCTCGAGGTAATAGGGAAGGAAGATTGTATTTGGCGGAAAACACCAAGGATAGTATTGCGGTGGCGTCAGCCAAGGGTGATACGGATTTGTGGCACTGTCGATTGGGTCACATGGGTGAGAAGGGGGTATCCCCGGTAGCTTCTCGGTTTGGTGTGTCATATTACATGACCTTCATTGATGATTCGACAAGGAAGGTCCGGGATTACTTCTTAGAAGAGAAAGATGAATCTTTCAGGATGTATAAGAAGTGGAAGGCCTTGGTGAAGAATCGGATTGGACTCAAGGCTAAATGCTTGAGGTCTGTTAATGGTGGGGAGTATGAGCTCGGGGAGTTTAAGGAATACGGTGATGCGAGGGAGATTCGCATGGATATTCTAGACTCGGGTGGGAGCGGCACGGTTCATGATGACCAAGGTGAAGGGGTCACTGAAGATGAACCAAATACTCCAGGACCGGATATTCCGCTACGCAGATCTAACAGAGAGTGTAGATCGGATGCAAAGGCTCCAGGTTTCTCAAGCAAGGTGAAGTTGAAGCTGAGAATAGCTTCAACGGGGCTTGGAGAATAGGGGAGGAGGACGGCACTACCATGATCGAGGTGAGCACTAGGAAGACACCAAGGATGAGTTGAAGAACGGACACGGGGCTTATATATGCGGTTGATCTCTAGGTGGGAGATTGTTGCAATAGAGACCAACCGGGAACTAGCGAATGGAGCAGAGAAGGAAATCACGTCGGAGGAACTGATGTTCTGGGCGACCGCCCAGGATCAATGTGGGCGACCGCCCACTTCATCAGAAGGTCCGTCAGTTTGAAGCCTAGTTTGGGCGACCGCCCAAGTGTCGGGGCAGGTCTGGACTAAGACGGATTTTAGGCCAGATTTCGGGTTTCTTTGTCCATCTAGGGTTAGGTTTTATTCTAGGTTTGCTATATAAGCAATGTTCCGCCCCCATACTCATTGTAACTCCATATTTACATATTATAGTGCAAGATCCTGGCTTGGTAGTGCCCCCAGACGTAGTCAAATATATTGACGAACTGGGTAAACAATTTCTTGTGTTCGTTTTGTTCTTTTGCTTTGGGTTTCTTATTTCTTGTGCTTGTTTATGGTGCCGGGATTTTCTTGCGATTTCCTTGGGTGTTGGGTGTGGAGGCCAATTCCACAACATGTATCTGGTACGTACTAATGCGTACGCATTAGCCAAAATACGACGTTGAAAATAAATTTCGTTTTTCTCTCTTTCATATAGACCGCAAAGCCCTTTCTCTCTCCTAGACGCATCTAGACAACTCCGTCTGCTGGTTAATTCTTCTTCACCGTCACAGCGCAGCTAATGTTTCGAAATCAGGGTTCCTCATCGAAATTGGGGTTTTCTCAAACGTTGCAATAAAGTGATTATATTGGGAAATCATGGGGATTGCTTTATAATTACTGAGAATGGGTTGATTGAATCGGTTTTTTGCTTGGCAAATAAAGAACTTATCATGAGATGCTTGATGGAGGAATTAAGATGTTTCACCAATTTCTCATTGGCTTCACACATGTAATAGCGCAAAGCAATGGGTATTTATTTTCTCATCCTGAGAATGGATCATGATATTGATTCTTTTGTTTCAAAGCAATTGATTCTCGTCACAAGTAGGGATGGCAACGGGTCGAATACGGTCCGGATATTGCAAAACCCGTATCCGACCCGAGGCTACCGAGCCCGTATCCGAACCCATCCGTATCCGACGATGGGCGAATCCGTATCCACCCAATTTTTTATTTTTATTTATTTTTGGCCTGGCCCATCTCTTGCATTAGGGAACAAGAAAGTGAAAGGGAGAGCAACAAGAAAAATTCCAACAAAATTAAGAATTGGAGAGAAATGTCAGCAAGTTGCATTTGAAATGGAAATTATAAATTAATTCTAGTTCAGGTTTCTCACTGTTGCCTCTTTCATTGTACCTGATTCTTTTAGATGTATTTATCCAATAATTCACCAGCTTTTTTGCCCAATTTTTTTAGAATAGACAGCTTTAAATCAGATTATTTTAGCACGAGGGTGATCCAGTAGTAGATTCTCAGCCACAATAGGTAATTAAGAACAGTCAATTCATACAAATACCCCTGGAGCAGAAAACCCCAAGCCTCAGCACAATGTTAAAAAATAATCAAACAAACTTAAGAAACTAAAAGGGTGTCTTCAAAAGTTAAAAAAGATGAAATTTTTAAACTTACTTGTTGCCCTTCATCTTGAACCAAGCCTCAGCACAATGTTTGTGGGCAGCAGCAGCCAAGTCAGCTTCCAGATCCACCATCTCCATCGTCAACTCCAGCTTCCAGATCCACCATCTCCATCGTCAACTCCAGCTTCCAGATCCACCATCTCCACCGAGCATTCCGACACAGAGGATTCCCTCCTCTTGTTGGAAACCCCCACAATTTCAGTTCCGGGCATGCTCGAACCCTTGTCGCCGATGGAGTCGGCGTCGCCCTCTCTCTCTCTAACGGCGGGTTTTCAATTTCAAACCCTACACCTCTCACCTCACATCACAACTCACGATATATAAAAAGGCAGGGGAGTAATAATAATTGAAAATAAGGGTAAAACAGTAAATAACTTAATATATATACTATACGGGTCGGATACGGGTCGGATACAGATATAAACAATTCGAGTTGTATACTGGTCGGATCTCGGGCAGCTAGCGAACCCGTATCCGAACCCTCCGGATTTTGAAAAGCTATTACCAAACCCACCCATCCTCGGTCGGATTGTCTCGGATACGGATCGGGTTCGGTAAAATTGCCATCCCTAGTCACAAGCGTTCAAACTAATTAAAATATTGAGATTTTTCATTCTCACTATCAAGGTTTATGTGAAGGCCCTGTTTCAACAACAAAATTTAATTTGAATATTCCTTTGGGGTTTTCCGAGTTGTAAATACAGAGGGAGGAGTTGATGCGTATGAGAGGAGAAAGGGCATTGTCGTCTATATGAAAGAGAGAAAAACGGAACTTATTTGTAGCGTTGTATTTTGGCTAATGCGTACACATTAATCCGTACCAGATACACACTCATCATTTAACTATTTAAATAATAAAAACCACCCAACTCTCTTTTCTCCTAGTAACCGTTTTCTCTCCCTATCCCTTTCGTCTTCTTCACCAATTTGATTCTCCGATCGCTTTCTTCTCCTTCTCGTTCGATTTTGGTGTGTTCTAAACAATACAATTATTTGTAATCTCAATGAATTGAGATTTATTGAGATTACAAATAATTGTATTGTTGATTTTGTTAATAACAAATGTAAATCTAGGGTTTCATGTTCAGATTTGCTTTTTTTGTTTCTTTAGATTTGATGCTCAGTAAAATCGAAAATTAAGTTTTCTCACCGTTTGTTGAGAGCCTTGTGTTTTCTCTCCTTGTTGAGAGCCTAATGTTTTCTCTCCTTTTATTGAGGGGAAATAATAAAGTTATAAAAAATGGCTACAAAATGTGGCTTACAAAATGAGGTGTCATAATTGTATTGGTGTTTTTAATTAGAGTGTTGTGTTTTTAATTAGAGTGTGCTGGGTCCACTATCGATGTAGCTAATAAAATATCGCCACCACATCTTGTATCATTCATTTTGTAATCTTCTTTTGTAAGCGTAGCATTGCCCTTTGTTGAGAGGCTTGGATTATGATTTACAATCTTGTTCTGTGGAACTTCTTAATTTTGTTGTGTTTGGGAAGCTTGGTTGGCGTCTCCTCGTCAATCCAAATGCTTGGTTGTGTATTGTTCTCAAAGTTAAATCTTATCGGACAAAGGATATTTTGAATGCCTATGTTTCCAAGTGTTACTTGGAGTAACATTTGGGCGTCCCAAGTTCTAGCAAGAAACGGAGTTCATCAGAACAGGGACAATGAGCAAACATCAAGGATACACAAGAAAAAGTATTGGGCTTCATTTTACTAGCGGTTTGCAAAGCATCGACCAAATCATTGGCCGACTCAAAGGTAGACAATAGTAAATTTGTAACTAATATTTTTGCCTATCATGATTTTCTTTCAACAAATAGGGAAATTCATTTTGTTCGACAATTGTATTAGCCATCTTAATATTTGCTTGGAATACAATTACATTTTACTTTGCTTCAAAAAAAAAAAAAAAACTATTTAAATAACTTATTTTCATTTACAAGACTATCCTCTTCTCTTAATGATTCCTAGCCTAAAAAAACGATTCCCGAAATATAAAAAGAAAAAAAGAAAGAAAAAAATTGATTCCCTCCTAAAAAAAAATTGAGGTCGTCTTAATCAGTGTTGGCGTATACTTTTCGAAGTCTCTACCGCCATTGCCGATTCCGTTCATTCGTCGATGCATAGACGATGTAAGTATTTCTATACACTTGCAGATCTCTCCGCCGTCAAACATTTCAATTTCTTGATAATTTCCTTTCCTCCCTTTACATTCAGTTTAACTGTATATGTTTGTTTAGGGGCTAGGGCATCAATTGTTGAATTGAATTGTCTTACTAAGCCAACTTTTCTTATTATCTCGGCATTATGACCCTTGATTATCAGAAAGTATAAATGAATCAAGTTGTTTCTTAGGTTTTGATGGGGTTTTGATTTGATTGGAGTATATTCTTCGAATACTCTGCCACCATTGCCAATTACATTCATCCGTCAATCAATGCATAAACGATGTACTCCCTCCGTCCCACCCGAATTAGGATTTTCGGGTTGGACAGGGGATTAAGGAAAAAGTGTTAGTGGAGTAGGTGTTGTGAGTACGAAAAGTGATGTAGGAGAGAGAAAGTGGGGTAGAGAATAATGAATGGAAAGTTGTTGTGTGTGTGAATGTGGGTCCCATTAAATAAAATGCATCCATTTTTGGGTTCTCCTAATTCGAATGGGACGGAGGGAGCATGTATTTTCCATACCCTCATCTTAATTGATTGCAGATGTCTCCGCTATGGATCATTTCAGTTTCTTAATAATCTTCACTTCTTGCATTACGTTCAATACAACTGTATAATTCTGTTTAGCGGCTAGGGCATCAATTTTTGATTCCAATTGTCTGATCATTAAATTCGCTCTTTTTTTTTTTTTTTTTTTTTTCTGAGCATTACTCATGAATTATCGGAAAATAAAAATGAATCAAGTGATGTTTGTAAGGAATTTCCCCCTTCGAAACTGAATGTTCCTCTTGCCCCGTTTTTGAGGCAGTAGTTAACACCAGGGTTGCAGGATACTCTCCCCATGGTCTAGAATCGCGTATCGATTCGTAGGTATCGATTCGCGATTCGATACCGAATCGATACGATGGAATTCGCGAATCGTGATCTTCGATTCCTGTTCTGATACCTTGAAAAATCTCTTTGAATTCACAATTAATGTCCTATAAAATTGAAAAGCCATTGTTGCAATAAATACATATTGTACATTTAGTAGTGATAGGTTTCCAAGGATAACTTCACAGCTCTCGAAAAATGAAAAGCCACAACATTCATATCAAGGAGAAGCTTACCCTCAGTGATCCTCACTACAAATACATGTTGCCAAAGACTTCTCACAAACCAATCCTTTCCAAAAATCAAATAATACAACCAAATGTTGATTTTCTATGAAAGTAATTTTATTATTATATATTTTTCATTATATATTTTTTTAATGTTTATTTAAATCAAACGTACTAATATTGCGAATTCGTGAATCGCAATAATTGTAATACTCTACGTATCGGATTCCATGGGTTGAGCGAATTGCGAATTCGTATTGCGAATTCGAATCAGACGAACTACGAATCGTGCAACCCTGGTTAACACTGGAATTTGGGCAATCGTTTTCAATTTGTTTCACCTCTGCTATGATTGCTAATGCCTCTAAAGGTGAATCCCTTTGGGATATTTTCTGAACTGGATACTTCATGTGCCCTCACTCATATTTTAGCTGCACTCTTCATAAAGTGTGGGGGAAAAAAATATTCCCTCCGTCCCAAAAAGTTAGTCCCTCTTTTTTCATTGTTAGTTTGAATGAACTTTGAGCAACAATTAGGGTTATTTTCAATTATCCTAATGAATATCTAAAACTTGTTATTGATAATATTTATAATGGTGCATCAATAACAAATTTTAGATTCTCATTAGCATAATTAAAAGTAACCTAAATTATTGCTCAAAGTTCATTGAAACTATTAACAAAGAATATGAGACTAATGTTTCGGGACGGAGGAAGTATTAAGGCGAAGATGTCAAGTTACCACTGATCGAAGAGGTTAGCTGATGGATAGGGGCACAACTTTGAATATCAAGCCTTGATAGAAGGGATTTTTAAGTCATATGGTACACTCAATTAATAAATTAGGTTTTTAAGTATTGGATATGATGTAACATGTTATATTCTTATGAAAATAGGACATGCATAAACCGGTATTGTAGAATTTCATCTCGTATGAGAAAATTGTAAAAACCTTTTGTTACGGGTTGGACATTTTCCTTTGATTGTAAATTTGACTCCTTAGTTTCAGTTATGGACCAGTTTATGCTTATGTTTTTTTTTTTTTTGTATGTAACTAGTGATAAACCTTTTTGCCTTAAGTCTTACGTGTGTGAATGTGAATATATTTCATTTAGTAATTAATTATTCTGTTATTTTGGTAGAACAAAATAAATGCAGGCTAAATGGCGGGAGAGATAGAGAGAAAGAGAAACAAGATGGACGATGGACCTGAAATGAGAACTAAGTTGAGACGATAGACTCAGTAGCTTGCCGGATGAGATTATTCATCACATTTTATCCTTCATTGACACCAAATGTGCAGTGCAGACCTGTGTATTGTCTTCAAGATGGAAGCTCATCTGGACTTCTCTTCCCCATCTTAACTTGGATAGTAGTAGATTCCGCATTCTGCCCAAATTTTCCAAGTTTGTGAACCGGGTATTGTCCCATCGCAATAAATTTATAGAAGTCTCTACAGTGGATATTTATTTCAGAGGACCAATCAGGCAGAAGTTTTTGGAAAAGATTTTAAGTTATGCTACGTCTCATAATGTCCCGGAGTTAAAGATCAGATTTGGAACCCAAAAGGTTGATGATCAGTTACCATCCTGTCTCTTCAAATCTGAATCTCTCAAACACCTTAGCTTGAGTACTCAACTCAGTCATCTTAATGTTTTTCCTTGTCTGTGGTCTCCTTGGAACGTTCCAGCTTTGACAACATTAGTTCTAAAAAATATATGGTTGTGTTATGAAGCAAGCAGCCTTGACTTATTCTCTAAATGTGTGAATCTGAAAAATCTCACTTTAGATAATTGTCGTGCGTGGAGCTTGGGGGTTATGCAAATATTTTGTCCCCAACTAGTGAACCTTACATTAATACACGGGTGTACTTCCAAGTATGCGCTTTTGACACCCAACCTCTCATATTTATACTATAGAGGTGATAGTGAGGTATCTTTCTCTACAGACGGCCTCCATTGTTTGGACATTGTGAATCTTGAGATGAGCCGCATGTCGGAATCATTATGTTTAGATGACAGGCAAAGGGATGCTCATCGGCTTCTTACTTTCCTTCAAGAACTAAGGAATGCTAAAAATCTCAGCGTTTATTCGTACTTCATTGAGGTATGCATTTTTGTATTACTGATGTATGAAATGTTAACTCTTGTACTATGAAGATATAAAAATTGTAGTTTATACTTTCTTTGAAGCTCTTGTTTGCTTCCTTCTTGACTTTCTATTGTAGTGACCTACCATTATAACCCTTAATAATGGTGCTTAGATTTGAATGATTTAAGTGTTAGGATTGGAGCCAAACCGTGAACTAGACAAGGCAAAAGGAGGAAAATTGACGAGGACCTTTTGGGGTGCCATGCGTCCGCCTACGATGGTATCCGGCACATTGCGTGCACACATGCAAGGGCAGAAGGTCAAGGTTAAAATGCAGATTTTGGTTATGAGCATGGGAAGAAAAACGGGTACATGCGAGCACCTTATGCGGATTCATAAGCGGCTTTACGCGCCTCATGCGACCATAAAGGTTAGACAATTTTTTCTAATTTAGTTTGGGTTTCCTTATTGTCTAGGGTTTTGGACTTGTTCCGGGGAACCTATATAAGCAATGTTACGCCCCCAAACTCGTTTTATCACAAACTTATAATATCATAGTGCAAGATCCTGGTTTAGGAGTGCCCCCAAACGTAGTCAATCTTATTGACGAACTGGGCTATCAATTTTTCGTGTTCTTAATTATTTTGCTTGATTGTCGTTTTCTTTGCGTTGTTTTACGTGGATTATCTCGCAATCTGCTTGATTAGGATGTTAGATTTCCCAACAACTGATATCAAGAGATGCGGCTCTGAGATCATAGGGTTATCAAGCACCAAGCAAGATTGCCAAAGATAAACAAGTACTGGAGAAGTTCGGCGGAACAGACTTTGAATTCTAAAGTATGCAGATGAAGGAGCTTTTATACGGTAACGATCTCTATAAGCCTCTCAAGGGAGTCAAGCCTGAAAGCAAAAAGCAGCAAGACTGGGAGTTATTGGACAGGAAAACGTTGGGTTTTGATTAGGTCGACTATTTAAAAAAGTATCGCTAAGAAAACCTAGAAGACCAAGACTACCAAGGAGTTGATTGATTTTCTGGTAGATAAGTATCAGACACCTTCCGTAACTTGCAAGGTAGATATGGTACAGAGGTTGTTTGGTTTCCAATTATCAAAGGATCAGTCTCAGACGACGTCGATGCATTTACGGATATGATAGACACATTAACTAATGTGGAGATTACGTTCTCGGATGAAGTTCTGAATTTATTGTTGTTGTCGTCTTTGCCCAGATGTTGGAGCAGAACGATTACGGCCTTAAGTGCTTCAGCTGGTCAAAACAAACTGAAGTTGGATGATGTCAGGGATGTGCTGCTTAGCGAGGAATATCGCATAAAGAAGCTTGGCACTACTTCAGGTGCGGCCTTAGCTACGAGTAGCAGGAGTAGACCGGATATACAAGGAAGATTGTAGGATGGTGGGGATTCGAAGGACAATGATAAGTCCAAACCTGGTAAGGGACCGGTGAAGTGCTGTAAGTGTGGTTGAGAACGGACACTATAAATTACCCTTTATGGGGGTAGATCGGCGAATGTGGCAACTGATGATATTGGAGATGGAGAATTATACTTTCAGGTATTTCAGAAAGATTTATCTTAATGGGGAGCCTTTGTAAATCAAGGGGAATGGGGATGTCAGAATAAGAGCATCGAACAGGGGATTTTTGCATCTTCATGGGGTCAGACACATTTTAGGTTTGAAAAAGAACCTGCTATTAGTTGGGCAGTTGGATGGTGATTGGATGGTGATTGGATGGTGATAGTGAAGGTTACATGGTGACTTTCGGCTGCAAGAACTAGGCTGTTACAAAGGGAACCACAGAAGTTACTCGGGGTAAGAACTAGGCTGTTACAAAGGGAACCACAGAAGTTACTCGGGGTAATAAGGAAGGTATTTTGAATATGGCTAACAACACCGAGGATATTATCACCATGGCTACAGCAAAGGGCGATACAGATTTGTGGCATTGTCGATTTGGTCACATGAGTGAGAAGGGGATGCCGGTGCTTTGTTCAAAGGGAAGACTATCGGGCTTGATGACGGTGGACATAGGGATTTGCGAGGACTGTGTCTTTGGATAGCAGACGAGAATTAATTTCTCAAGGACAAATAGGGCCTTGAAGGGAACGAAGCTGTAATTGGTTCACACGGATTTGTAGGGACCTGCCCCGGTTACATCTTTGGGTGGTGCAACATATTACATTACCTTTATAGACGACTCTACAAGGAAAGTTTGGGTTTACTTGTTGAAACATAATGACGAGGCGACGGCTTTGGTGGAGACAAGGACCGAACTCAAGATCAAATGCTTAAGGTCTAATAATGGCGGAGATTATAAACTCGGGGAGTTTAAAGAATATTGTGATGTGGATGAGATTCACATGGTGAAGACCTCAAGGGGGACTTCTCAACATAAGAGTGTTGCTGAGAGGGTGAACATGACATTAAATGAACAGGCAACAAGTATGAGATTGAAATATGGGCTTCTAAAGATGTTCTGGGTAGATGCAGTTAACCCACATTTTTCTTGATTAACAGGGGACCTTCGATTCCGTTTGAAGGGTATTCCAGAGGAACGTGGACTTCGCATATTTGGTTGCATTTTATATGTTCATGTAGACTCTGCTGATAGAACTAAATTAGATGCAAAGTCTGTAAAGTGTACGTTCATTGGTTATGGTGGGGATTACTTCGAGTATAGATTTTGGGATGAGCAAATTCGAAGAGTCATTCGCAGTCAGGATGTCATATTTAATGAAGAGTTTTTGCACAAGGGTACAAGGAAAAAAAAGGTGCACTTGATCAGGTTAGTTCGGAATTCGAGGCTGTCGTGGTGGAGATTCCTAACTAAGGTGGGAGCAGCACGGTTCAGGTTGACCGGGGTAAGTAGGTAATTGAAGATGAACAACATACTCTAGGGCGCTGCGTATATCCAGTAAAATAGAGTACAAGGGTCTCCTGATTATACTCCTAGTTATTATCTATTACTCACATATATTGGTGAATCGGAAAGTATGCGGAGGCTAGTCGTGGTGAGCTTGTGCACGAGTGGAAGGTTGAGATGGACGATGAGATGGACTCATTAATAGCCAATGATACTTGGAATTGGTTAGCCTGAGGGGAAGAAAACAACATAACAAGTGGGTTTACATGATAAAATAAGAAGCAAATGGAAGCAAGCGTTACAAGGCAAGGTTGCTTGTAAGAGGTTTTAGCAGAAGTATGTTATTGACTACACCGATGTCTTCACTACTATAGTGAAGTTAACTACTATCAGGATGGTTCTTGGAGTGCCCCAGACTCAGTGTATCACCAAATTATAACATTATATTGCAAGATTTTGGCTTGGGAGTCCCCCCAGACATAGTCAATCATATTGATGAACCGGGTTATCAATTTCTTGTGTTCTAATTGTTTTTGCTTGACTGTCGTTCTTATTGCGCCGTTGTTTTGCATAGATTATCTTGTGATCTGTTTGATTAGGAGGTCGGATTTCCCAACATAATGAAATAAATTACTCATATTTGACAGGATATTTACCCTTGCTCAACAAATTACCCTTGTCACTTGTGGCCATATCATAAGATAGAAAAATTGCATGGAAAAGGTTATTTATGTCTCCATTTGTTTGCTTTCTCTATTTTGTAGCAAATGTAATTAAACCTATTTACCTTTTACTTAGGATTTGGCTATCCATGTACCCCTTTGCCACCCCCACCCTCCCCAAGAAAATAAAAAGGGAAAAGTAGTCCCAGATGAGTAGTCAAAGTTTTTAAGATTGTTGCTTTCCTTTATTGTACCTACTTCAAATTGCACTCGAACAATATTTAAAAAAAAATGAATCTATTTTCTTCGATAAACCAAAACTGATAAATTACCATTATTGTTATTATTATATTATAAATATAATTTTGGGACATATAGGTAATATTTCCACACCTTCACATACGCTTACCTTTTTTTTCATCGATTTGTGTTCTAGTTTCTCTCTACAGTTCCAGATATACTAGAACATCAGCCTTCTCCATTCAGTAAGCTCAAGTGCCTGAAGATAAAATTTTATTCGATGCGGAAGCCTACAAACTCAGCTATGATTGATCGAGTGATAAAGTACTTGTTTAATAGCTCTTCAAGTTTTAATGTCATCATGGAACTTCCGGAGGTAAAACTGATTTTCATTCCAATTTTCAGTATAATTTGGCTTTGCAAAATTAAAGCAAATCTGGTTTTCTCTGTCTTTCTTTCAATAGTTGTCTTTTTACTGGCCATAAATGTCTTGGTGATCTGGCTGTAATGATTATGTTGGGCCTTGAGTAGCATTACTTACCTGAGTGTTGAGTTGGTTCTAGAGGGTTTTTACACTACACTAGCTACAAAAGCCAAACCGCAGAGCCTGTTTTGTAGTTGAATAAATGAGTGAAAAACCCGATGAGTATAACTCCGTGTCCCAAAATGATCTTCCTATTTGACTATTCAAACTTCTTAAGAATAGGAACACTTGCTTCACTAGCCATGTTTTTCTATTCACTTTAAGCCCAAATTGTAGAAACGGAAAGAACCTTTTAGGACAAAATGACAAATGAGAAGATCATTTTGGGACGGAGGGAGTATATGCCGCTTGATCTCCAGTCCGGAGTACCTTGTGCCCGACATGCAAAAGAATGCCTAATGAGTTCGAGTTGAAAACTTATAAGTTGACCATCATGATTCTTCTTTTCATAGAGCTTTCTGTGTGGTTCACCTTCTATGAGCTAAGAGTTTGTTGTATATTTCCCTCCTTTCCATTTGAAAAGCCATGCCCAACAAATGTAATTGTATGGGGATTGATTAATATCCTTTAAGAGTTTGGAAGTTATGTACTCCATCCGTCTCATTTCAAATTGCAAAATTTGCTATTTTGGGTGTCCCATTTAAAATTGCAAAAGCCTAAAATGGAAACTTTATAATGTTTTTAATCTGTGGGACCCACTTGTCATACTCACATCAACTAACCCACTTACTATTCCCTACTCCACTTTTTCTCTCCTACCCAACTATCTTCACTCACAACACATCACCTTTTTCACTTTTTCCTTAATTCCCATGCACAACCTCAATTTTGCAATTTGAAATGGGACGGAAGGAGTATTAAATTGTGAAGCAAAAGTGGAGATCAGACACTCAGATTTCTGACCATCAGTTTGATATCATTTGTATTTTATCAGTAAAACCATATTTGTAAAACTTTCTTGGATGCATACACTTTGAGAATTTCGTGGTAATAGTCATGTCTAATGTATGAAAATTGCATATGAATTTGTCAGTGAGGTCATTAAAGAAAAAGTTTTAGTCAATTGCGGACTTTCATTTTGAGATACAGGTAAGTAGTAGTATATATGAGTAGAACTAGACCGGAACTGAACCAATATAACCGAAGGTCTGAATACAATATTTTGGTTATTATATGAATGGGTTTGGTTCTGATTCTAAATTTTCATAGAACCGTAATATTGGTCCGGTCATAGTTTTATAGATTTTTGATAAAAAGGGGACCAACTGGACTATGAACACCCCAACGCCACAAATAAACTTCATAGTGTTAACCGCACATAACTTACATGGTTCGGAGATCTTTGTGATATCATGAATAATAATTGTATCACTATTTTAGGTAGAACAATATTGCAAATAAAAGATTAGATTTTTTTTTGTTTTTGTTTTTGTGTGTGTGTGTATACTCCCTCCGTTTCATGTCACTTGAGACTTTTGGTCAACTTAGGATCGTTTTGACCAAGACTTTATAAATTTTTTATGATCCTAATGGAAATTTAAAAATTATAAAATGATTCACCATAAAAAAACACTCTCAATAACAATTTTTAAATTTTTATCAAGATCATCAAATTTATAAAGTCTTGGTCAAAACGATCCTAAGTTGACCAAAAGTCTCAAGTGACGTGAAACGGAGGGAGTATATCCTTAATATGAAGTATGATCTCAGAAGATCTTGTGTATGAATGTGTATTTATAATAAATGCAGTACAAAAGACAACCCCAAGTTGGGTCTCTTAGTTCAAAATCATAATCCATAAAAGAAATAAAAAAAATCAACTATATAAATAATTGGAAGTTCAAACCCACAACCCACTTGTAGTAGACCTCTCCTCCTTCGATCCAGTCAGCCTATGTTTCCACTTTGCATATAGCAAATTTGAGTAGCGTATCATGTCTTGGAACGGCCCTTGAAATAGGCGGTGGAGTGTAGCATAATAAGGAAAAGAGGGTTTATGCATCCTCCATTGTTAAGGTTAAACTGATATATTTCTTAAAAGTTTGTTTTGGCTTTTCTATTTATAGTATTTCTTAAAAAATTTACTTGGTTTCTTCGTTCAACATTTATTTTAAAAATTTAAGTTTTATCCTTTCAGTATTTATTTATATTTTGGGGCTTAAAAGAATGAGGGGCCCATGTGAATATCTGGCTTCGGGCCCCATATTTCAAAGAACCGGCTGTATAAAGAAAACGAGATAATTACAAACCAATTGCTATAGTACGTTACGCAATAGTTTTGGTGCAATTTTTTGAAGGTAAAAAGTTACAACTTTAAATAGTTTGACTTGTCAAAGATGGCTATATATTTTTTAGGACGGAGAGAGTAATTGTGTCCGTTTCCTAATGCTGTTGAAATGATAAAACTGCAGGATCTTAGTTACCATCTATACCTGGCCCGTGGCAATGGTGTTGGTTTCTCCCGAACGATTGCTGCCCATAGGAGAGACATGCAAGCACTATGCAAAGTGGTAGAGATGTTGTCTTTGCAGGAAATGAGCGATCCGCGTATAAGCCAATTGTTGGAGGACGTTAAAAAGAAACTAGCAGCCCACTGTCAGGAATTGGGTATTCGTCTTCCACGTCAGTCAAAGTGACTCTCCAACTGGGGGCAATATATATATCAGAATGATTATCACCAATCTATTGCGTTGATCATCTTTACAACACGCATTTGAAAAACTTCTAGTCTTTAAAATGGTCTTCAGCTTTAGCAGGGTTTTGGTTACAACTGTTGCTATTTTTTGTTGGCAAATGAATTGGTTTTTTTTTTTTCCGAACATTATTAGGAAGTAGTGAGTTGTGTAGACAAGATTGTTTCTTGACTTTCTTCATAGAAAGTTATCTTGTTTTAGCTTGAGATTTAAGTTCCAATGTTTCTCCCAATCTGTCTACTTTATTGCATTTGACTCGAAGAGTGTTATTCTAATCTGCATCTTGATCATGTCACCTTGATTTCGCCAAGAGTGTAAATATGAGTATTTAAAGATAAAAAATATGCCTAAGGTCTCTTGGCCTAGTGATATATGATATACGGGTGTGTGCGTAGAATCCTCCACATCGTATGAGAGGTTCCAAGTTTGACTCACTGTGGGAGCAAGCTATGTCCCATAAAGGGGTAAGTTTGTGGCGTAGGCAATTGATCAATATGATGGAAATCTAGTACCAAACTTCAAAAGAAAAGATAATTTTATTTTTTTTTCAAATTTCAAGTTCCCTTAACCTTTTTTCTTCTTTTCCTCTTCCAAAAGTTTATTCCCACCTGTTATTTTTTTAACTTTTTTTTAAAACAATTTTTCTTTCTCAGTTATAATAAAGATTCATGTTAGTCGATCACAAATTATTTTGTATTAAAACTTTGTAGTTGTTCGAGTTCCCAAAATACATTTAAAGAAAATTTCTTCATTAAAAAATGAATACTCCCTCCATCCCTTCAGAAATAAGATTTTTGGTTCCGACACAGGGTTCAAGAAGTTCTAAAATTTTATTAGAAAAGTGGTTTAAAAAATAGGCGTTGTGAGTATAAAGAGAGGAAGTGGGGAATATTAAGTGAAAAGTTTTTTGGAGTATGATAAGTTGGTCTCATTAATAAAAAAAGATAAAATATTTCATTTGGGGTGTCTTGGACGTGGGACCGCTCCACCCAAATTGGCTCCCCCCCTCCACCATATGGTCTCCGTTCAGCCACTTAGGTGAGCTTGTCAGTTTTGTTGCTGAAATCGCTTCAAAAATTTCCCACCGAGCTCAGACACATCTCGACCGTCAAGCACAATAGTGGGTGAGGTGGCAACATTTAGGTCGTAGGGCGGAGGTATGGGTGGAACGGTTAAAAATTTGGGGTGTCATTTCAAGTGAGATACTCAAAATGGTAAAACGTATTATTTCACATGGACAGAAGAGTATATCTTTTACTTTCCGTTAATAAATGTCTTATTTAAAAAAAAGAAAAAAAGAATACAGTTTCTGAAATGGTTATTAAATGAACAATTTAGATAATTAATTTTATGAAATGGAGAGAATATTGAAAAGTAAAATACGATGGCAACAAAATTTGGCATGCCAAACACTTTGAAATCATTTTAGTGATTCCCCTGCCAAAAATCTTATACTCCCTCCGTCCCATCCCTCCGTCACATCCCAGAAAAATAGTCCACCTTTTTTCGTTGTTACTACGAGGGAACTTTGAGCAGTTATAAATGCTACTTATAATTATGTTAATGTGAATCTAAAAATTGATATTAATAGTATTTATAATGGTGTATCAAGAACAATTTCAAAAATTTCATTATAATAATTAAAAGTAGTCTTAATTATTACTCAAAGTTCCTTTGTAAAACCCATGAAAATAGGGTGACTATCATTCTGGGACAGAGGGAGTATATAGTACTCCCTCTGTCCCATATTAATGTGCACTTTTAGTCGAACCAACTTAAACTCTGATTGACATTTTATGCTAAATTATTTATCTCCATAAAAATTTTAAAAAAATTACTAAATTAGTAATAGAAACATTATCAATAACTATTTTTAAATTTTTATGAAGTTAAATTATTTAGCATAAAATATTAGTCAAAGTTCAAGTAAGTTTGACCAAAAGTGCCCATTGGTGTGGGACGGAGGGAGTATATATTAAAGTTGGTGAAGTGGGTCATGGTGTTGCCATGTGGACAAGTCATGGGGAATGATGCATTTGGTGATTTTTCATATTTTTTTCTATTAGCTAATAATATTAGATAATAGTATTAGTTACTATATAAGGTGACTATTATAGTCAACTATTATAATAAATAATAATTATAATAGTAATAGTTACTATAAATATTTACTATAATACTAGTTAACTATAATAGTTTGCGTCCAAAAAAAACTATAATAGTAACTATTATAGTTAACTTATACTTATACTTAATTATTATAGTTATTTATTATAGTTAAAAATTATATAATTATTATGATTTAAAATTAACTAATATTATTAAATAAAAAGATACAAAAATTGGTAAATTAGTTCCCCGTACCGGTTACCCACTAGTAAAATAAAAATCAGCGGGCTACCCACTAGTAAAAATAGAAAATCAGGGGTCTTTTTTAATGGGTTAATGACAATTTAAACCCTAAAGTGATATACGACCCTCCCTGTTGGGTATACTTGTTATAAACCACTCCTATTACCTAAATTTGATTGATCCCATAACCTAATTTTATTTTTTGTGGCCTTTAGGATATATTGTAAGAAGTGTTAAACTTCATTTTTAGAATAGTCCATTTTCGTAGAATAGGCTTTAGATTGATAGGTCTTAAATTTTTCTAAGTCTGGAAATTTCAAGGTCAAGAGCTTGAACGTGATTCACTTGACCGCAGGTCAGTCACTTGAACACATGTCCCTTGACCGTGAGTCTCTTGACTGCAGGTTAGTCACTCGAACGCACATCAGTCACTTGACCGCAAGCTCTCGACCGCAAGTGAAGATAGTCCAAGTGACCAAGTTTGTTCAAACTTAACCATGGTCACACTAGTGTCTAAAACTATGGTTAGTTTAGAACGTTGTAAAATTCAAATTTCAAATTTGACTACAACTGTCAGTTGGACCACCACTACTCTGCAACAAAAGGACAACTCACACTGAGCTCCAATCAAAATTCAACAGCTCGTTGTCCTTCAACTTGGACCCCAAGTATTTCAAACGGCTAGTCTCTCATTCAAGGCTGTAAATAGACCTTGAGTTCTTCATTGAACATTGCTGAGATTCTAATAGAGAAATTGATGTTGAAATTCTTGGTGATTGAAGATCATACTCAAGATTTCCAGAATCTTTTGAATCTTCAAGCGTTCACCTTCAAACCTTCAAAGATCTCCAGCAACATTCAAGTCATCTCAAGCCTTGTAACACACATGATTCATTAGGCTCTACAATCGCTTAGATTTTAAAGAGCTCTTGATTCTTACACACACACTCACCCCGATTGATTGATCACATAGATTGAATCATTATGGATACACTGGTCTAAGTCTAGGATTTCTCTTCATAGAAAGTAGGTGTTGATTCAACACTTCATCTCTTTAATCTGTACTCAAGTGAATCAATATATACCTCAATTCAAAATCCAAAATTGACCATCTTGGTAAGGATGTAGATCTTTTAACAGATCGAACCTTTCCAAATCATTGTGTAATTTACTTACTGCTCTTTACTTTCTGCAAATTTACTTTAAGTTTTGTTCATCTTGTTCTTCATTGTTCATATTAATCTTGTTTGTCGTTTAGTGTTTGATCTTTCAGATATTCAAACTTATTGTGAATTGTGTTTGTATGTTCTCCATATTGCCTATGCTAAAATCTGACTAACTTATCATTTTTGCCAAACTTTCAAGACAACAACTTTCAAATTCTCAACCTCTATCTTGACCGCATCATCTTGACCGCAACCCTTGACCGCAATCACCTACCGCATTCTGGTCGACCGTGAGTGCTGGTGAGTGCTGGTTAATAACTTAGAGATTTTTTCAAAACGAACTCTACCTCATTTCTATCGAAAACTTCCGCTGTGCATATTACTTGACTGCGTGGTTTTTCATTGACCGCAAAATTCAAGTTGTAAGCATAAGGTTGAATTTTGAAAAATGGTTGAAATTTTAACACACCCCTCCCCTCTAGCCTCCTTTTCATACCCTTGTTGTGTCTTTGAGACCAACACTCCCAAACGGAACCTAATGTTTTTTTCGCCAGATCAGACCTTGATGTGAGAAATACTCGCAAGTTAGGGCTTTTTTACAGTTTTCGTTAGAAAAATCAGTTAAATAGCATGTTTCATGCACGTGACTAACGAAATTGGGTAGTTTGAAGTTGATATTTCTGTTAAGGGGCTTAATAAAAATTTCAAATTTAGTAGGGTTGAAAATCAAAACATTTATCATTTCAATAAACAATTACCAAATTTGTGCCCCTATTAAAAATGGTAGAAAAAAAAAGTAATTTTTATTCTACAAAATTACCAAAGGTTTGCAATCTTCGTATCCACAACACATATTGAATTGCCAAAGAGAATAGTTTGGTTTGTGGATATGGATCGTGTGTCTTTGAGGATGGAGAGAGACTTCTTTAATTTAATGAGTTTACTCACTATTTTGATCCATCAATGGCTTAGATTGACCTAAGGTTTCAAATTTGGGGAAACTTTTGAAATTAACGGAAAAGAAGAACAACGACGTGGAGAAGGAGATAGGGTGAGGATAGGGATGAGTGTTGAATGAAAGGGGGCGGGGGCAGGGGCGGAGGCCGGTGCGGGGGAGGAATGTGGTGGAGGTTGGGGATGGGAGGGTGGAGACGTAATGGTTGAGAGAGAGCGGATGATATGTTCTCATTCCCATATCTGCAAATCTATTACTATATAAAAGTAAGGTTTTGGTAAATTTTCTCACTTTCAGGGTTATTTACGTAAGTAATTGTGTAGGCCTGAAACCCTAAGTACACGTGTCTTGCTTATCCCCTTTATGAAACACGTGTCTACTACGTGTAAGAATTTCCTCCCTAATTTTCCACCCTCTTCCTCAGTAACGCTCACTCTTCTTCTCATCCCTCCTCAATTTCCTCTCATATCTCTCTCTCTCTAACAGCACACCCACACACACTCACTCACACACGAGACCTTTCTCCTTCACAGTAGCCGCCAGCCACCATATTCCCCACCGTCACCGCCGCCGCTATTTACGCCACCGACGCCGCCATTTGCACCACCGTTGCCGCCATCTGCGCCACCGTTGCCTCTAGCCACCATCTACGTCACCGCCATAACCACCGATCCTCTCTGCCTCTCTCCGACACACTCTTTCTCCCCCAAAACTATCGACGCACATAAACACAAATTTTCCCTTTCTCCCTCACATCCACGGCCACCACTACCGCTACTGTCACTACCACCGCCTCCTCCGTTACATCTCTTTCTCTTTCTCTCTATCTCCGACACACACTCTCTATCTTTCTCCCCCAAATCTGTCAAACCATACACACACAATTTTTCCACTTTCTCCCTCACCGCCACCACATTTATCAGATCTAAGCTACGATGGTCTCGGATTTGAGATCCGTTGTTAATGGATTTGTCTGATTTGCTTCTGATGTCTATGATCTCGGATCTGGTATATCTTTCATTCTAGGGCTGCTATTTAAATTTCAGTTTATAAATTAAGATTTATGGGTTCAATTTTTGTGGTTGTTATTTTCAATTTACGGTCTACATAGTTAACCACTCCCACCAGAATTAACAATTTCCTCTTATTGATTCCCGTTTCATCGTGTTCTCGTCTTGATTTGGGGTATAAATTGATCGATGTTGATTGGTGTTTTGACATGATAAGAATGGTGACGGTTGTTGCTATTGGCCTTGAAGAGCCTCAAGAGCAGATCTACAAGATAAAGATCACACTCTCATCCAAGATGTCAAGAATCTCGATAAATGTTTCATTTTTTTTTTCTTCAGTTTTTCAAAAAAAATCATTGTCAACTCATATTCAGTCCTTAGGTTTACATTATTCTTGCAATTTTGAAAAAAGTGATTAGAATTTGAAAATAAATTTAAATTCTTATGTAAAATATAGTTTATGTTATGTGAAGTATATTTGTCCTGAAGTTATAGAGGATCGCATTGTTTAAGATTATAAAATGTCAAAAGCTGTATGATCCACTATATTCCAAGGTCCGTAACTATATTTAATTGTATTTGGTTGCTCTTATGCTGAATAATTTCTATTTAATTTATCTGTTTGTCGGTCTTCTTGATAAATTCTCATCTCTTGCAGAGGTATGATATTGTTAATGGTGTGGTTGAAGTTGAGGGAGTGTAAGTTGAGGCGTCAACTGATAGGAAAACTGAGGAGTCTACGGAAGGTATTTCTGAAGTCTATAGTTTCCTACCGTGCTTTGTTTCTCCCTTGATTTTAATTCAGAAAGGGTAAAATTAAATTTAAATGCAGAGAAAGGTGTGCATGGTTTCATGTTTTGTACGATTGGTACTGCAAAATATTAGTAGACTTATTGACCAACAATGATAAATTGGATCTGTTTATCGAGATTTATCTAATTTGTTGAATTAGTAAATAGAGGTGTTGAATTTTTACTACTGACTTATAGCGTATATGGTGTTTTTATTTTGTGGGTTTATTGGGACTATCTTTATGAGACAAAAAAAATAGGACATATGGGACTGTCAATATGGGACGAAGTAGATAATTTCAAAATAAGAATGTTAGCATTCTATTATTTCTATCTCTGATGGATACTCCATGCCATTCGCTTCAGTATTCAATCCTATGTTCTGGTGAATTCATCAAATGGTTTCTACTCTCTTGAGTTCAGCACATGAGTTCAAATTATCTTTGTAAAGGTGATTGAAGTAACTTCCTTTAAAATGGACAGAGATTTTGTGATTAACTTATTTTTTTATTATGAGAGAAATGGCATTTTTGGATGGAGAGAGTGACTAAAACATTGCTCTCTGATAGTAGGTAGCAGCTGATATTACAACTGCCCATTTTTATTTATCTTTAATAATCTCTTTACTTATGCTACGAAGTTGTAGCTACCTAGAAAGATGTAGATAGAGAGTAGAAACAATGGCTTAATGTGGGTGAGAATGATGAGGATGACGGTGGAGAAAGAGTTTGTTGATTCAAGATTTTCCGGCACTGTAAAGGTACAAATTCTCTATTTCTCTTTAATACTTTCGCTTTGTTTTGCTCCCCTTCAATAAATTCAAATTTAAGAAGATTTTGTAACAATAAAGTTAGGTTTGTTTGAAATTGTTGTTTAAATTGAATGTCGTCTATGTTGATAAACCATTCCTTTGTTTTTTTGGTTTTGGTTTTGATGAACCCAGATGGCAGATAGCGTTGTAGAGAGAGATAAAAGCGTATGTTGAAGATGAGAGGAAGAAAGAGTTTGATATAGAGATTTTAGAATAAGGGAAAGAACATTTGGGTAAGGTTTTTTTTTTTTTTTTCTTATTACTGCTTTTCATATTTATTATCGTAATAAATAGGTTACCAAACTTAAACAGTTTTTATTTCAACTTAGCTCTCACCTTTTAGATTTTGAGGTATTCTTTTTTAAAAAGAAGGTATACATACAAACTCACACTCGCATAAAAATGCATTACACAGGTTTTTAACTTTCGTTTCTTTCTTTTGTGAAGTAGGCATTGGGAAGACGCTAACGAAAGAAGAGGTCGTTCATTCAAAATCATCCGGCACCATAAAGGTACCCTTTATCTTTATTTTTTTTTTTTTTTTTATTTTTAGCTACTACCTTTCGCCGCCTCAACAACTGAGATTTGAGATGAATTATGTATAGAGATATGTATATATATATATATATATATATAGAGAGAGAGAGAGAGAGAGAGAAAGACAGTTAAAGATGAGAGAAAGAAATAGAGTGGTATAGTGATTTTTAAAAAATATGTACAAAATTATGTTCTTACACTTTTGAACGACTAAACTAAAGAGATACATGTGGAGAGAGAGAGGCACACAGTTGAAGATGAGAGTTAGAAATGGAGGGGTAGAGAGATTTTTGAAAAATATGTTCATAATTATGTTTCTACACTTGCAAGAGTTTATCTTCAAAAGCTGAGTTAGGGGATTATTCAGGAGAGAGATACTTTCATTTGGAACTTGAGAAAGAAAAAAGTCGACTGAGTTTATGAAGAGAGAAATACTTTCTTTTGGATTTGAGAAAAATTACGTTGATGCAGAAGTTTTGCGTTGAACTGCGACGGATGTGCACATTTACCAAGGTGTCAAATATTTTTGTTTTTTACTTGCTCCCTTTTCGGTTTGCAAGTAATGAAAGTATAACATTTTTAAATTAATTAATTTGGATAAATTTTTACGTTATTGTCATTTACTCTGGATATAGTATTTGTTTTATCTCGAAAATGAATCATTCCATTTAAAGTTGATTCGAGCTGTAATTGTGTACAGTTTCGCTTTTTTACTTTTATCTTTTGCCAATGCAGATGGCTACGCCGGATGTTGATGTCTATCGAGTTGGATGGATGCAATTAATAATCTCCAGAATTTGTAGTCAAATGGCTACTTTTTGGACTGTTTAGTGCTCTGTACAACTTTCTAATAGTATTTTTTATTGAAAAAAAAAATCTATTGCATTTTTGTAAGCTTAATTGTGAGAAATCTCTATTTTTTTTTTTGAAAGGAATTAATCATAACTACTAATCATAGGCTTGCAAAAGTATTGCTCTAACTTTTTATAAGATACATAACGAAGAAACTCGATTAGGAAGTTGATGTTGATGGAGAGAAAGATAAAAGTTTTTTCCCCCCTTAAAGCATATTGACATAATGGAGGGAAGAGGGGATGCATTTTTAGAAAAAGAGAGAAGTTTGTGAGGATAATGGAATGTTATAACACAACTCTTTAGTTTTAGAATCTAAATAATTAGGGAAAATATCAAATAGTCTTAAATGAAAACTTATATCCCAAAAAGTTTCCTACAAATATATACTCACTCCGTATCAAAACAGACTTCCCATAAAATTTTAGGAACGGGAATTAATGAAAGTAATTGGTGTGAAAGGAGGAGAGAGAAAGTTGGGTACGGATATTTTGACTCAAAACAAGACTGACATAGGTAAATAGATGTTCAATAAAAAAAGTTGTTTTGATAGTAGACATGCCCATCCGGGTCAAATAACCCGGTGAACCGGCGGGTAACGAACCGGATAAAAACCGGTAAACCGGCGAACCGTGAACCGGGAGTGAAAATGTGAACCGTGAACCGGCGGTTCACGGTTAACTATGGGTTACCCTCTGAAAACCGGCGGATAAACCGGCGGTTCATGAACCGGCGGGTTATCCGGATATTTACTTTTTTTAGTTGTTTTATTACTTAAAATGGACTATGACCACTTGTCATTCTCACAACAAAAACTTTCTACCCACTTTCTTTTTCCTACTTTACTTTTTATACTCACATTTTTTTTAATCTCCGCGTAAAGTCAAACTAAGAACCTTAGTCCAGGACGGAGTGAGTAGTATGATAAAAATAAATATACAAGAATCAAAGAATCAATAAGTTAAACATCACATCGCACAGCCTTCATCTTTCCCTCTCCCCTTTCCACACAACCGATTCGCCGGATACTTACGCCGGCGCAACGTCTTTTAGAGGCAAGTAGGCAACTCCGCCGGGATCGTTCCTAATACCGTTAACCTCGCTTTCGCGTCTCTCCCTCTTCCAGCACCTCTTCTTCATCTCCTGCAAATAGTGCTTCTCGCAGTAGGGCTTACCAGACGACGCAACTTCGCTGCACCGCCAGCTCCGGCCGTTCGATCGACGGCACCGGTGATCCGGCGAGACAACCATTCCTGCCCGGTTGATCAATTTTTTAAGCCGTGGGGAAGATCCTAATCAAGTGTTTCGATTTTCGATTGAATGGGATTTTGAATTGAAATCAACAAAGTTCAAGATGCCATTTGTACCAGATATTAATGACAGATTTCGTGAAATTACAATTGCGTAGATCAGCCCAGCCTAAAAAGAAAAAACAAAAAAGAACAAACCGGATGAACCGTGAACCGCCGGATCAACCGCCGGTTCATGAACCGGAACCGTAAACCGGATGTATACGGTTCATCACGGTGTATCAGTTTTATCAACCGGCGAACCGCCGGTTCATGAACCGGCAAACCGCCGAATTCATGAACCGGGCATGTCTATTTGATATATGGTTTTCCTTTTAGGTGCAAATGGAGGTTTCCTTATTTTGTACTTGCTCTATTCCAAAATAAACTTCTCATAGAATGTTAGGAACTAAAATTAAAAAAATCAATATATTTAGTTTTTTCTACTCATTTAGTATATACTACAACTATTATAATTATAAATATTATTTCATTATAATTAACTATTGTACATGAGTGATTAATTATAAATTTCATTATAAGTAATATTTACCAATAATAATAAATTATTTTAATGATATACTTATTTTTTTCAATTTAATATTATTTTAAGAAATTAGTATCTAAAAAATTATAACATGAAAAAAAAATGTTGTTATTTTAATATGTTATAGCAACATGTTAGCTTTTTATTGGATTGCAAAAGAAAATAACAAAGGGATTTTTTATTTATTTTTTGAAATAATGAGTTGCTTTGGCAAGTGGGTTGGCCCACTTCTCTGACACGCCATGGCTTCATAGCCAAAAAATGATAACATGTCAAATATTATTTTGGGACAGAGGTAATAGTCTTTTTCACCCATTGCTATCCAAAGAAATCCAAAATCAATTTTGAGGTATCCAAATGAAAATAGATATTTTGCATTTCACTACTTTCATAATCTTCATAAATATGATTTTTGCTTTACATATTCGTAGTGAATTTAGAATTTGAAAACAGAAAAATTATTGGTTATTTGCAATTGCTTTTTGAAGTATCATGTGATGTGGTCTTGAGTTTATTATAAAGGCTTCTTTCTTGGTTATTCAATTTTCATGTAGTATGTTAGGTAATAATATACTCCCTCCGTCTCACCCGAATTCAGACAAATTTACTTTACACGGGGATTAAGGAATAACAATATAAAAATGCAAAAAGCTTAAGTCAGACATGATTAAGGGTTTGTCCCCCTTTTTTGATTAAGTCTTAATCCTTTTCACAAACAAACAAAAATACAATAGATTTATTATTTACAAAAATGTATTTAATGTACAATTACATCAGCATATTACATCAGCAAACAAACACACTTGGGCCACCACACCAAACAAAACCAAACAAACCAGGTCTAGCTCAAAATTTTCACACGGATTGACTTTCCCTCCCAAATTTTCACTGGGATTAACATTTTCCCTCCACCTTTTTAAAAACAAAGTTCCCAGTTTTTTTTTCCCTAAACCCAGCTATAAATACAAACATGCTGGTTTGTCTATCAAACTAAATAGAAATAAAAAAAAACCCAAAGATGAGGGCTAATCAAACTGACGATGAGAGAGCTTTGTTGGGGCAGTTTTTGCTTCTATCCAGTACTGGGATGATTCTTCCAAAGGGCAAGATTGCTGAGGCTGTCCAGAGATTTGGGGTGTGTCGCTCGACGGTCTACTCGATGTGGCTAACAATCCAACGTCAATTGGCAGAAAATGCTCCAGTATCTTTGACTTCAAAGATGAAAGGTGTTATAAGGAAAAAAAACTGTAAAGTTAGATGAACAAAAAATGAAACAAGTTCATTTTCATAGAAGAGGCACTATAAGAGATTTAGGGGCAAGCTTAGGGGTTAGTAAGAGCACAGTTTGGAGATGGATAAAAGAGGGCGTGATCAGGGCTCACACAAATGCAATCAAGCCGTCATTAACTCAAGCCAACAAGGTAGCAAGACTGAAATTCAGTCTTAGAGCACTCAAATGGGATTTAACTTTAGGAAAAATTTTGTTTAAAAGCATGTCTCATGTCATTCATGCTGATGAAAAATGGTTCTACATGACAAAAGCAATGGAAAGATACTACATGTGCAACTTTTTTTTTTTGATTGCAGGTCATTCCTGCAATCAAAGCCAAATGGCCAGCTACAATGTCAAAAAATATCATCATACAATGGGACAATGCCCCTCCACATATCAACAACTCAGATCCAGATTTCAAGCAAGCAGCAACAACAGATGGGTGGAACATTCAACTAATATTTCAACCACCAAATTCCCCAGACACCAATATCAATGACCTTGGATGGTTTAGGTTAATAGACTCAATCAAAACAGACATTCAAGCCACAACAGTTGAACAGTTGGTAGATGCAGTCAACAAAGCATACCAAAATCTTTCTCATGAAACACTAAACAAAATTTTTATTAGCTTGCAGCTGTGTTTGATTGAAACAATGAAGAACAAGGGGGACAACAACTATAAAATTCCCCATATGAGTAAAGATCATTTGCAGAGAATGGACCTACTGCCAACAGACTTGGAAGTTGATGTGGAGCTAGTTAAAGATTGCATAAAGTATCTACAAGATGAAGGGCAAGCTGATGGCCTAGAAGGCATAATATCCCAATTGGAGCTTGGTGGAGTGTTGCTTTGAATCAACAGGACTACTAAAAAAAAGAGAGCTTTTGTTTTTTGAAAATTGTACTCTCAGATAAATATCATCATTGAGTTCCTGTCTAGGCTTTTGATCAAAATCAAATGTAAATATTTGTTCATATTATTTCAATACTCTCAGAAAAAATCATCATAGAGTGAGACATTTTGCCAATTCAATTATCTCAGACAAAAATCATCATAGAGGGGACATTTCACCCATTCCAAACACATCAGATACCAACAACAAACAGATACCAACAACAACCATTTATCAGATAAAATCAAAGCAAGATCTGTTCAAATTCATTTCAAATATCAAACAAATTATGCACATAATAAATCAGTTCACACAAGCCATGTTCATCATTTCACATTCCCCAAAAATCCAAACCAAACAGTTGCTCTTACATGTAAAGATGCCCAAAAATTCTGATAAACACATCCAGAGAAGATGAAGAGAACAAGAATAGAGAGTAACAGAGTAAAGAAAGGAACAATTAACCTCTGGTTTGGCCAGAATCTCTAGCATTCGTTGAATGGCTTCCGTATCCGGATAATATGGACTCACATCTGGATCTGGCCCTTTGGACCAAGGATGTATTATCGCCAACAACTCTAAACAAGAACGATGAAAAGAAGCCTTCCAATATTTGGCCCGAATCTCCGGTTCGTTCGAATCAGGGCTCAAACCTTCAAAAGGTTCACCAACCGTCGTCTTCCCCGCCATAGCCAACCCACCTATCTCCTCTTCCGGTTTCTCCGGCACAAAAGTGTCGAGTAAAGACCCATACTCACCGACGGGGTCGGAACAAAGAGATTCAACATCGTATGAACCAGAATTGGCAAGAAAACTTGGGGGAATTTCATCCAAAGGCGAGGAGACCCATAGATCGTCGCCGGAATCCATGTTCGCCGACGGATTCCCAAGCTAGATCTAGGGTTTATGAGGGTGGCGAGGAGAGAGAGAGTGTTTGTTTGTGAAATGTGATAATAACTGAGTGAGGAGAGGTAAAGCGGCAGAGTGTGTCTAGGGTTAATGAATTGGGTTTGGGTTAGTATTTGGGCCAACCCAAATTAGAATAGCTTAGGGTATTTTTTGGGCTGGATTAAGTTTAATTTAGGTTAATTAAGGGGAAGTGAGTGGGGTAGGCCCATTTGTTTATTATTATAAACTTTCCATTTTGGGCTGTCCAAATTCGGATGGGACGCCCAAAAAGGAAATTTGTCCGAATTCGGGTGGGACGGGGGAGTACTCCCTTTATCTTAAAATGTTTACATTTGTTTTTTTTTTTTTAGGGATTTGAACAATTGCTTCGCTAGCCATGTTGTGGTTATGTACATTTAAGCTTAAATAGTAGAAATATAAGACAATCTTTTTGAGATAATAAAATATGGCAAATAAAAAGATCATTTTGGAATAGAGAGTAATTGGTAGTCAATGATTCAGTTTGGAAATAATTGACTTGTCATATTTAGGTTGGAAGGACGAATATTTTTGTGAATTTATTCGGGACAAATAAAATTGTAATTTTTGTAAGATTAAAGTGTGATGGAGGGAGTATAGCGAAGAATGAGGATTTTTAATTTTTTGTGTGCTAGAAGTGGAAATGGTAAGAACAATTTTCAAAATGGGTACCTTTCTTAGTAATTTGTATATCTGTGGAATCAAATTCAGTGAAAGTTGAGAGTAACTATTTTTTACGTGTTCGACGATCAAGCGATGTATGTGGACAACAGATTTTTTTTTTTGTCATTTGTGGTTGTTTATGTTATAAGAGTAGTTTCTTATAATAGAATTCAGTTTACGCAGGTTTGTGAAATGTTGAAAATTACTTTTAATGTATGCCAATTAATTTTTTTTGTTCTTCTTTTTGTTCTTTTCGAAATCATGTATGCCAATTAGTTTCTTCGGTGAGCACATGTAGAAGTTGAATAGCTTGATACTCCCTCCATCTCAAAATGATATCCCGTTAGACTTCTCAAATTTTTTAATGTTGCATTATAATTTTTGGAAATTTGATGATTTTGAAGCGTTCATTTAGAAACGGGACAAACATTTTGGGACAAACAAAAAACAGAGGGAGCATAACGATGGAACACAGTGTCAAGAAGCCCGTATGATTAATAGACAGATGGATACTTTGATATCAACTTAGACTTCTTTCCTAACATACGGTTGTTCAAGATGTAGCATATAATCTGAAACTTCACCATAATGGAACAATTTTTTTTATAAGAACTAAAATAGCATCGTAGAATAGGTGCAGCATCGAAAACATAAAAAAACAAATGCGGTGACAACTCCATGTCAATTTCAGCAAATGAATACACGAATAAAACAAACAGTACCTACCTACGTATTCGCGCATTGTGCTAGCAAATCGCCATGGCATCATCTCCGAATTCCGCTTTAGCCGCTTCAAAGCCGCCTGTTCCCTTCGATACAGTAAACAAATGGTTTTCCCATTACCATTAACACCATCTTAATGTTTTGGAAATAAAGAATTGTGTTGTGTGTCAAATGTGTACATATTGCAATGTGGTATGAGTTCTTTAATTTATTTAGGTTGACGAAAAAAAAAATGAAAAACTGCAAACAGCGATTGTACATATTGCAAGGTGGTATGAGTTATTATCTTTATACTCCCTCCGTCCCAGTTTAAGGTTCTTACTTTCCTTTTAGGTCTGTCACAGTTTAAGGTTCTTAGTTGCTTTATTCCATAAATAGAAAAGAATGAATAGTGTTTGGAGAATCTTACCCTCAAAAAGTACATTTAATTACAAAAAAATCATTACTTACCTAACTTACTTTGCTTCATGAATATTGTTTTTTGACATTTATATCCTTCACTCTCTACTATTGGTTGACTCATTTCCTTTGTTTTTGCCTTGGTTTCTTTATAAGCGTGCACAGTCAAACTAAACTAAGAACATTAAACTGGGACGGAGGGAGTACATACACATAGTAAATGTTTGTAAATACAATTATAAGATTACATACTCCCTCCGTCCCATTAGTTACTTCACATTTACTATTTACACACGAATTAAGAAAAAAGTTAGTGGAGTAAGTGTTGTGAGTATGAAAAGTGAGGTAGGAAAGAGAAAGTGGGGTATGAAATAGTGAATTGATTGGTGATGTGAGTATAAAAGTAAAGTAGGAGAAAGAATT
Organism: Campanula takesimana; assembly: GCA_026119855.1. NCBI lineage: Eukaryota > Viridiplantae > Streptophyta > Magnoliopsida > Asterales > Campanulaceae > Campanula > Campanula takesimana. The sequence goes on from JAOWBW010000889.1 coordinate 466,066, forward strand.
AGTGGGTGGAATAGTAAAGATTCTTTGTCATTTTAGGAAGTGTGAAGTAACTAATGGGACGCGTAATAAGGAAAGTGTGAAGTAACTAATGGGACGGAGGGAGTATGCATTTTTGCCACCAAAATTTACAAAAGGTTATGTCCCTTAAAATTAAATTAACACGCTCATTTAGGGATGGAGGGAGTAATATTTTTTTCCCAACTTGTGACATTATTTATACTAACAATTTAGATTACGGTAAAATAATACAATTACCGCCGTGCAACACACGGGGGTACAACTAGTGGGAGTTTAAAAGCATGGTGTTTAAATTGTACTCTATTTTAGCCCTCTCAGTTTCAGAAGTTAATCTAAGCCCCCTAAAAGCTAATATTAATTACAAATTCATCCAACTCATCCATCACGTGTTTGACACATGCTACTTAACTGACTTTTCTAATGAAAACCGTCAAAAAAGCCCTAACTGACGAGTTTTTTTTCTTCACATCAAGGTCTGATCTGACGAAAAAAAACATCAGACTCTGTTCGGGAGGGTGGTATATCACTTTATGGTCTAAATTTTCGATAACCTTTTTTTAATCCCAAAGTGACTCGTAAAAGTGTAAAATGCTAGCAGGGTTGGTGTACATTCTTCTAGGCCATTTGCAATGGTTTATTTAATTGCCTATTGGATGGGGGGGGGCAAATACTAAATACAGGGAATATTATATACAGGGAACGAAATATTCCAAATCTGCCCTTGCCCGTTTCGTGTACCTTTACACGACAATGCCTCTATAATCTCGTGTAACTTTACACGTGATGAATCGTGTTTGCACACGAGATATATCGTGTACAAACACACGTGATTATAGAGGCAATCTCGTGTAAAGGTACACGACATGGTGTCTGAACCTGCATTTTCACAACAGCAACAGCAAAAGCAACAAGAAACAGAAGTAGATCTGAAATTTGATTGCTAAAATGATAGCACATCTCCACAAAGCAGTGGGAGGGACCAATAGGCCATTACACATATACTATCGCCAAATTTGATAATTCATACAAACTTGATAATTCAAAAACCATTGCACATATACTATCCCCTACGTAATCTTCTCTTCTTGCATCGTTATCCTGATCATAGAGTTCATTGAATGCTGCTATCCTATCTCGGTATTGGAGGATCAGTTGACTTGCGCTTGGATCAAAGTTTTCCCTCCAAGTGTTCGGTGGTGGTGGTATTGGGTAATCATTGCCTGACATGTGCAACTGCAAAGTAATAACAGTTAAATACAACGAATTTAAGTAACACAATTAAAATATAACTAATATAGATGAGACAGTTAAGTATAACGAATTTAAGTAATATTATTAAATTTAACGAATTAAAGTATCATACCAATATAAAATGGTTTGTCACTTGTCCCAACACAACTGTGTTATCGGTGGTCCTACTCCTGCTGGTACAGTCACTGGAAGGCATAAGTTTCCACCGCTAGCCGAGTACGAAATGAACGCCACATTATACCTCGTGGCAATGATGTGTCCAAGATCTGGGAGGTCCATCCAATAAGTATTGTCCCGGGTCGGCCGGACATAAATAGCAATCCTACGTAAGAGTTCTTTTATATCTATCCAAGTCAGAACTCTTCGATAAAGGTCTTGGCGAGCATGCACCTCATTGTAACATTCTGTGCGCACTCGAGCCCACATCTCCTCATCTCCGTATATCTGTGATGCTACAGCTCTATAGCCACAATGTCCATCAGATGCCACATCTGTGATGCCTCCAATAAATGGGATAATGAAAGGCGGAAAAGACGTCATATACAGAGTGCTGTATATACTAGTGTGATTGGGCTGTCCATATCCCTCTCCACGACCCTGACCCTGATCCCGTCCTCGTCCTCGCCTCGCCTCGACCCCGTCCTCTTCCACGACCGGAAGCAGCTAGTGGTGGATGAGACGTAGGAGTACAAGGAGGGGTAGATGTTGTGGGTTCTGAAGATGATTTCCGTTTGTGCGTGGACTCCAAACTAGCTTGGTTGATGCAATGAATGCAGATCTAGACCTGAAAATATGGCAAAGAAAAGAGTGAGAAGCATTCATACTATCAACATAAAATCAAATCTGTACTGGGTTATAAAGAGCAGACACATAACTTAAACCACATAATCAACAACAATATTAACAAACTCATATCAAGAACGTAATCAACAGTGTGAGCCACAAATGAATGATGATCTATACCCTTTCCTAGTCGAGGATGGTGTAGCGGGGACTCGAAAAAATTTGTTAGTATGCTCCCAATCTGACGGTTCTCTGGAAATTCCGGTCCGGGGTTTATTCGCCTTTGAAATATGATCTGGCTCGTAAGCATCTCTCGTATGGTGATTAAGCCCTTCTTCCATCGTTTTGAATAACTTTCTCCTTACCGGTTCAGGTGCTTGCTCAACTTTATTCAATATAGCTTGAAAATTGTCTTTATTTATTGAAGGCTCAGATGGAGGGTTGTCTACTTCAATGTCCAACTTCTTCCAAAAATCATGAATCGAGGACAACTCAATCCGTCCCCCACAGTCCTCTATCCGTGCAATCTCGTGACTACATGGAAGTTCATGTGTTCGCCTGTAGTAACACCCGCAGGCAGCCTCAGTGATGACATTACCCCCATTACGACCCCGCTGGTTTCTAATGATTTTCTGAATACGAGACCGCTCTTGTCTGATATTGCGCAAGGCTACCGTTGACACTTTAGTCAATATGTTCTGATACAGATTACCGGTCCTCAAATCAATTGGAGTTCTGGTCTTTGATCTATTCATACTCTGTTTGATATTTTTTAGTTGGATATCCAAGATCTTATGAGCCTTTTTGAAGATCGTGTCAAAAGTAGAAGAAGCACTCCCCAATGCCTTCTTCAACCTGTTATGCTCACCCTCAGTCCTGTTTGTGGTATGGGTCCCGAAGTGAGGTAACACATCCGTGTGCATAGACAGAATATTCTGAGAGTATGGGTTAATCCATGTATCACGGAGGTAATCCAATAATAGAGGATAAGATCTGAAACGGTCACAAAGCCCTTGCCAACGTTCGTCCCATTCGCCGGAGGTAGGGGCTGAGATTGCATAATTGAAACTCCTCATGAATGATTCTGCCAAATCCTCGCTACCTGTATGACTCAACCCATGCTTTCTAACATTGACTTCGATGTGCCTCCAACACAAGAAGTGTGCGGTGTCGGGAAAAACTGTACGGAGAGCGCTGATGAAACCCATTCACGATCAGTGACAAAAACTGTTGGCAACTGGGGAGGTGTAAGCAGACTGTGCAAATTATCCAATGCCCATATGTAATCATCCGCACTCTGATACTTGAGGAACGCATACGCTATTGTGAAATTATGCCCGGTGGAAGTAAATCCTACAAACTGCAAGAAGTACAGTCCATAGCAGTTGGTGTTGTAAGTGCAGTCATCTTGTACAACATATGGAAAACAGTTTAGCATCTTAATTGCTAATGGGTGAGAGAAGAATATGTCGCTGATCATGCCACTCTCAGCGTCGTCCCTCGTGTAGTATATATATTCATGATCGTCGAGTAACTTAAGGAATTGTTGTAGCGGGGTCCTCCCTTTTCGTTCTTCTTCTCTATATTTTGTGATGGCATTGCGGACGTGCATCGGAGTGCTCACGTTCTTCTCATCGTACATCTTTAACATTGCTACTATGTCATTTGGACGCAATGAACATTCACTTGCGCTACACACAGCGTCATATTCTCCACGTGTTAATTTCCCGAGAGGAAAACCTTCTGGATACAAAGGAAAGCAATGATTATGTACACCGTTCCTTACAACATATCCCCATAACCCATCATCCCTCCTTTCTTTGGCATGTAGTTTAAAAGTGCACTCTTTCTTCTTGCTACTACTCTTCCTAATGTTCTTTGATCTTCCGGGCCTGTGATGTCCACCAAAATGACATATTATCATCGCATAAGCTAGTTTATTTCCACTTCTCCTCTTCGAGTAGTCTATAATAAGGTGTATATTTCGACGCCTCGCGATTTCTCGTACATGTGCAAGAAGTGCATCCCTATCTGGAAATAATTCTGATGTCGTGAATTCATCACTGATATCCGGAAATGGACCCTGCAAATCACAGCACCATCAGTTTCAAACATCAAGTATATTTCGTGTATACCTACACGACATTCATCTCGTGTGTGATTACACGAGATTAATGTCGTGTATACCTACACGACATTCATCTCGTGTGTGATTACACGAGATGTAAGTTACCATCAGTTCTAAATAACCAATTTTCTCATGTGTATTTGAAGATTGTATAACTAAACCTCATGTGTAGGTCAAGATTGGATTTTTAATTAAAGATTGGATTTTTAGTTCAAGATGGGATTATTAATTCAAGATGGGATTTTAATTTTGATTTTGATCACAATACAAAACAAAACAAAACAAAACATTAAGAACTTACTTCATAGAAGCTTGGATCATTGAAACTTGGAGAATGTTGATGTGGAGGAGAATTTGGTGAGATTTCTTCTTCTTCATCATGCACAAATTCTATCATATCAAGGTCAATACGCTCATAAGAACTTGTTGAGGGATTTTGTGAGGAATTCATGCTATGATCATTGGAACTTGGAGAATGTTGGGGAGATATTTGTGAGGAATCCATGCTATGAACTTAGAGATTGATTTCTTGAATAATAATGGGGGTTTCTGTTCAGAATGGGTGTGTTTCAGTAGGGTTTTCACGTTAATATAATGCAGGTCGTCGTTTGAAGGCTTTAAATGTAATTTAATCGTCTCGTGTATAAACACACGAGATGTCTCGTTACATCTCGCGTGTGATTACACGAGATGTAACGAGACATCTCGTATGTTTATACACGAGATGTCTAGACCCTAAACACTAATCCCTAAACCCTAAACCCTAAACCCTAAACAAGATGTTGTGAAAATGGTATACAGCTACCTAGTTTTTATTTTTTATTTTTTTCTACATTCTAAATGACATTTAAAGTGTTGTTCATTAATATGACTTTCCTCAAAATCCAAATGGAAATTGAGTTAGAAATTTGTGCCATTTGTGCCATTTTTTAGGGTTTTAAGGAATATGACCCGATGTTGTGAAAATGGTATACGGATACCTATTTAATTTTTTTTTTAATTTTTTTCTACATCCTAAATGACATTTAAAGTGTTTTTCATTAGTATGACTTTCCTCAAAATCCAAATGGAAATTGAGTTAGAAATTTGTAACATTTTTTAGGGTTTTAAGGAATATGACCCGATGTTGTGAAAATGGTATACGGATACCTATTTAATTTTTTTTTTTTAATTTTTTTCTACATCCTAAATGACATTTAAAGTGTTGTTCATTAGTATGACTTTCCTCAAAATCCAATGGAAATTGAGTTAGAAATTTGTTCCACTTGTGCAATTTTTTAGGGTTTTAGGGAATATGACTTCACTCAAAATCCAAATGGAAATTGAGTTACAAATTTGTAACATTTTTTAGGGTTTTAAGGAATATAAATCCAACTAATCAGTAATACATAATCCAAATAAATCCAAGTAATACAAAAATCCATAATCAGTAATACAAAACTCCATAATCAGTAACTCTCCTAAATAAAACCTCCTAAAATCTTGTGGGCCCGTGTAAGACCAGCTTTGACGTCCTCAGGGACCCTGGCATCCGTTAAATATGGAAGTATGGTAGCTCGTGCCTCTGGAACCCCAGGCTGCGGTGGAACATCAAGTGGGGGCGGTGGGGGAGGTGGAATGTCAACGAGGGGATCGTGTATCGGATTAGATATCCGAACATGACTCCTAGCCAGAAACCACTCCATATAATCATCAGTCACGAGAGAAGATGTGGTCACTAGTGGCCCCCACCGGCGAACGGGCCTGAACTCCTCCATGCCGTGCTCCACCCACGCGTCCCAAACATAATCGTGGTCACCATAGTCCTTCTGGTACCCCTTCTGACCCTTTGCCAAAATGCATATCGTGGGAACCAGGCGGGGTTGTCCAGGGATCCTCTGCTGGTGCCCGAACTGCCTACTAACACGCTCAGGCATGTACGCCTCAGTGATGTCACAAAATCGTATAACCCCTGTGAATTATGAAACCGGCAGAATCGCGTCCGCTCCGGTACCATAAGGAGTCCAAAGAACCTGAGTAGACTTTGTTAGGTAAAGTGTACATAATAACGGAGGGAGTGTAACAATTTGAAACCGTTTTAATATGAATAACTCACCCTCTCAACATGCATCCTATCAAGAGTGCGGCGATACTGCACTAGATGGTCTAATGCCCTCCCAGCTGTATCAGTACGAGACCATCTACGGGCTCTCGGCTGCCCCTGCTGCCAGTGAGGGTCAGAAACTCGCCGGAAATCTGGAAAGTAATCGTATATCCAGCCCTGAGATGTATGTAAAAATGTATTAAATACTAATCAAATGCAACATGTAATTACATGGGGGGGAGTCGACAAAGTAAACAGAAAGTGAATAGAGTAATATGTACCTCTAGCAATGTCGCACAACCACCCATCTGCTTGCATCCGGATCTGGACGCCTTCCCCAACTCTCGGTATAAATATGCTGTTGGGTTTCGATCAAACATGCGCAGCGGAATTTAGCATTTAAAATTTTGAAACCTAAAGCCATGGATCCGTTCATATGATTATATCAAATACGACATAAGAATAAAGGAATAAACTAACCCTTGATGGCTATCAAATTCTCTTGGTCTTTGGTGGAGGTTTGAAGACTTGATCACGATCACAAAGCTTGAACACGAACTTTGAAGATGATGATTTTCACCCTCTAGCGGTATCCACACTTCGAACGAATATCAAAGGAGCTTCTTTGATCTTGGTTGCTAGACCAAATTGTGAAACACTTTTTCACAATCAAAAGAACTATATGGAATTTATTTTGTGTATTATTTTGTTCTTCAACCAAGAATGTCTTGGAACAAAATAAACCCTCTCTCAAACTCTTTGAGACTCACCAAATCATTAGCATTGAGTGCTGGCCGAATTTGGTCTCTTATACACAAGTATGACCTATTCCAAATAGGAAACTTGTGTTAAAATCCGTCAAAATTCGTTTCCTAATCAAATTAGGAATCTGCCACCCGACAGTACTGTGCGGCCGCCCAGAATGCACTGTGCGGTCGCACAACTATCTGAAACAAACTAGTACAAATCTGAGCTAAGTGTGCGGCCGCCCAGTCCATTATGTGCGGTCGCCCACTTCCCCAGAAAGTCCAGAATTTCCAAAATTCCAATGTAGTCCTTTTAAAGATTCGTTCTATTGTGTGTGACCCTCTAGGATTATACTAAGTTGGCAATGGGTTCAAACATGAAACCATAAGATATGATTAGGTTCTAGCAAACCGTCATACCTACCCAATTAGTATAACTAGATACAAGTTCGCATTCCTCTTAGAATATGTCATAATCCTTTTGTCCACGATATCATTGAACACAAGTCATGGTCAAAGAGTCAACTTGTTTTGTTCAATACTTTCTCGATTCCGAATATGTTGATAATCCAAATGACATTGATCCAATCAATTCATTTGAGTCCGGCCGAACATTTCATCAACATCATTCCTACGAGAGGCCCAAGCTTGACATCTCTCCGAGGAGGGACAAATCCATTTAGCTTATTATTCTTCCCTACGTGAATCCGATTTTATGCCAATCATACCCTTTTATAACTACTCGGTTAAAAGTAGCGTTTGAATATGTCAAACATAATGTTCATCAAGTGGAAGACTATAATAACTTCATGTCTAAGGATTCAAATGACATAACTATTATGAGATATATGTATGACATAGACCATGACATAAATCTCATAGAGCGGGTCATGTCCAGTACCTTGTTCCAAACAAGTACCCATAAATCTAACATGATCATCCCATGATCATTTAGCCTTTATACTAGTGCTCAACAAGTACTAGGGACGGAGATTATTATAAGTAAACATGAACAGAAATAATAATCAAAACATCTCTTTATTGATATGAAATAAATGATAACAATTACAACGTTTATCAAACGTGCCTAGGGCACCACTACCAACAATCTCCCACTTGCCCTAGGCCCAATCTCCCATGTATCTAATACCCATGGACCTAACATGACCATCATGTTTAGCTTGTGGAAGTCCCTTTGTTAGCGGGTCCGCAACATTGTCATCAGTAGGTACTCTGCATATATTTACATCTCCCCTATCAACGATCTCTCGAATGATATGAAAACGCCTAAGTATGTGTTTGGATTTCTGATGTGCTCTTGGTTCCTTTGCTTGAGCAATAGCACCATTATTATCACAATAAAGCTCTATTGGATTAGCAATACTAGGAACCACTTCAAGTTCAGTTATGAACTTCTTAATCCAAACAGCTTCCTTTGCAGCATCCGATGCAGCAATATACTCAGCTTCTGTTGTAGAATCAACGGTTGTACTTTGCTTGGAACTCTTCCAGCTTACAGCTCCACCATTTAACATAAACACAAAACCCGATTGCGATCGGCTATCATCTTTATCAGTTTGGAAGCTTGCATCCGTGTAAGAATTTACAACGAGATCATCTTCCATTCCTCCATAGACCAAAAACGAGTCTTTAGTCCTTCTCGAGTACTTAAGAATCGCTTTTACAGCTATCCAGTGATTTTCGCCAGGGTCGGATTGGTATCTACTTGTCATGCTCAAAGCATAAGACACATCCGCCTAGTACAAATCATGGCATACATGATGGACCCAATTGCCGAAGCATATGGAACATCATTCATTTTCTCACGCTCATATTTTGTCTTAGGACATTGAGTATTGCTTAGAGAAACTCCATGTAACACGGGCAAGGTGCCTCTCTTAGAATTTTCCATACGGAATCTTCTAATGACCTTGTCAATGTATGTACTTTGGCTTAAACCAAGTAGCCTCCTTGATCTATCTCTATAGATCTTAATGCCAAGTATATATGCGGCTTCACCCATATCTTTCATTGCGAAGCACTTTCCTAACCAAGTCTTCACAGACTGAAGTGTAGGAATGTCGTTTCCAATGAGCAATATGTCATCCACGTATAAAATAAGGAATAGCACTATGCTCCCACTAATCTTCTTGTATACACAAGGCTCATCTTCGTTCTTGATGAAACCAAACTCTTTGACCGATTCATCAAAACGGAGATTCCAACTCCTTGAAGCTTGCTTCAATCCATAGATGGATCTTTGCAATTTGCATACCTTAGAATCTTGTTCAAAACCTTCTGGTTGTGTCATATACACATCCTCTTGGAGTTTTCCATTCAGGAAAGCGGTTTTTACGTCCATCTGCCATATTTCATAGTCATGATATGCGGCAATGGCAAGCAAAATTCTTATAGACTTGATCATTGCTACGGGTGAAAAGGTCTCATCATAGTCAATACCATGAACTTGCCTATAACCCTTCGCTACAAGCCTAGCTTTGTAAGTATGCACCTTCCCATCCATGTCAGTCTTCTTCTTGAAGACCCATTTGCATCCTATGGTTTTTACACCTTCGGGCGCATCAATCAAATTCCAAACTTGATTGTCTTGCATGGATTGCAATTCGGATTCCATGGCTCCAAGCCACTTGTCCGAATCAGGAGAAGACATCGCCTCTTGGTAGGTTGACGGTTCATCATTCTCAATGATTTCTACCTCATTACTATCCGTTACGAGAAATCCATATCTCTCGGGCTCGGATCGTAACCTACTAGATCTGCGAGATGCTTGTGTATTTTGAACAGGTTCCACAACTCCTTGTGGTTCTTGTTCTTGTTCCACTATTAGTTCAATGTTATTTTCTGGGTCTCGAATTTCTTCAAGATTTATTTTACTCCCACTGATTTCTTTGGAGAGAAACTCTTTCTCTAGAAAGACACCAGTTCGGGCAATAAACACTTTGTTGTCCTCTCGGTTGTAAAAGTAATATCCTTTAGTTTCCTTAGGATATCCCACCAAAATACATTTATCAGATTTGTGTGCTAGTTTGTCAGAGATAAGTCTCTTGACATAAACTTCGCAACCCCAAATCCTCATGAAAGATAAACTAGGTTTCTTTCCACTCCACATCTCATATGGAGTCTTTGGAACCGATTTAGTTGGAACTTGATTTAGTGTGAAAGCAGCGGTTTCTAGGGCGTAACCCCAAAAGGATATTGGAAGATCAACTTGACTCATCATTGATCGAACCATGTCTAACAAAGTCCGATTTCTCCTCTCAGACACACCATTCCATTGTGGTGTTCCGGGCGGAGTCAATTGTGAAACTATTCCACAATTCTTTAGATGATCATCAAATTCTTGACTTAAGTATTCACCACCTCGATCTGATCGAAGTGCCTTTATACTTTTGCCAAGTTGTTTTTCTACTTCATTTTGAAATATTCTAAATATCTCAAATGCTTCACTTTTATGTTTCATTAGGTAAACATACCCAAATCTACTATAATCATCAGTGAAGGTTATGAAGTATTGAAATCCTTCCCTAGCATTGCTACTTAATGGTCCGCATACATCGGAATGTATCAACCCCAATAAGTCGCTTGCCCTTTCACCCAACTTGGTAAAAGGTGTCTTAGTCATTTTTCCAAGAAGACATGACTCACAAGTATCATATGACTCTAAGTCACATGAACCCAAAAGTCCGTCCCCATGGAGTTTTGAGATACGCTTCTCATTAATATGACCAAGACGGCAATGCCACAAATAAGTATGATTTACATCATTAGGTTTAGATTTCTTATTTACATCATAGACATTATTTTCATTCTTGACATCCAAGATATAAAGGCCATTAAATGAATTAGCAATACCATAAAGCACATCATTTAAATAAATAGAAAATTTCTTATTCTCAATAAGAAACTTAAAACCTTCATTATCCAAACAAGAAATTGAAATAATATTTCTGCTTAAATCCGGAACATAATAACAATTGTTCAAAACAAGAATTAATACGGAAGGTAAAGTGACTTCATAAGTCCCTACGGCTAATGCAGCAACTCTTGCTCCATTCCCCACGCGTAGATCTACTTCACCTTCTTTAAGCAGTCTCATATTCTTTAGTCCCTGCACATTTAGACAAATGTGAGAACCACATCCGGTATCCAATACCCAAGAATCAGTGGTAGAAAGGAGAATATCTATCATATAGATACCTGAAGTCGACGCAGCCTTGCTGCTCTTCTTCTTCTTTTGCTCTTCCAAGAAAGCCTTGCAATTACGTTTCCAATGACCAATTTCTTGACAATGAAAACAGATTGCATCCTTTTGTGAATCGGGTTTTGCCTCAGAAGCCTTGGCAACCTTTGCCTTGCTTATCTTGGGTTTGACAACTTTTGCCTTACCCTTGCCTTTGGCACCAGGCTTCTTCCCATCATGAACCAAGAGCACGGGAGAACATTTCTCCACAATTTTCATCTCTGCAGTTTTGAGCATCCCATGCAACTCAGAGAGATTCTTATCCATTCCATGCATGTTATAATTCATTACAAACTGATTATAACTTTTAGGCAATGAATTAAGAATGAGATCCGTGGCTAGCTCCAATGGGATTGGATAGCCAAGTTTCTCAAGGTGCTCTACATAACCTTTCATTTTAAGAAAGTGAGGACTCACTTGCTGCCCTTCATTCATTTTACAAGTAGTGAATGCAACAATGGTCTTGTACCTCTCTTGCCTAGCTTGCTCTTGAAACATAGTTCTCAACTCCACGCCTATCTCATAGGCTTCCAAATGTTCCAAACTTTGTTGGAGTTTTGAACACATAGCGGCAAGCATGAGACAACTTACATCTCTAGAATCATTACGATGTTTCTTGTAATTGTCTCTTTCTACCCTAGGGGCAGTAGGCGGTGGTTCAGCGGGGAGAGGCCCATCGAGAATGTACAACTTATCTTCTTGCCTAAGAACAATTCTTATGCTACAGATCCAATCCATAAAGTTGGTACCATTCTCTTCGAGCTTATCCTTCTCAAGGATCGATCGCAACGACATTGATTGAGTGTTATTAGTCATTATCTACAAATATGCAAAATTTTCAAAATTTAATAAGTACCGATTTTCATTAAAGAGATAAATAATGTATTTTTCAAACAAAATACTCCCACTAAATTATATAACCTTCATATACATCCAATGTATAATATAATTTAAATGGGTTAAGATCCAACTTTAATTTAATTTCAAGTCCGCTAAGGCGGATTACACAAAATCAAATTAATTAGGTAGACAACTCTTGTCAATCATATCTCATATGACTCTTAGTTCCTTTTATGAGATTCTTTAAGAAATCCAATTTCAAAAAGCATGTTAAACCTCATCTTTGCCTAGGCCCAAAACTGTTTTGACGCCCAATTAAGTCTAACCATTTTAAACGCATAGTTAATGTGTCCCGCTAGGGCGTGCCCACATTATCTATCTTGCTCATACATAATAAATTTAATGCATCTCGCTAGGACGAATCTACATTAGAGTCACTTATGTACTAACATGTGTTTTAATCATGGCATGGCAATAAAAGACTTAAAACTTTCTTTGAAGGTTCATCACATGTAGCATATAACACATTTATGAGCACATAATATAAACATGTTACACATCAAGTTTAGCCACTAAATTAATCCCCATTAATTTAAGCATGGTATTTATGTGTCATTAGTTTCTCTATAATTATGAGGATGAGACTATTTCAACTTTGGTCATTATCTCCAAATCAAGACAACAAGAAGTGCGGTCGAACTAAGCCATTAGGCAACCACAATCCCGCACTAATTCAAGAGACCAAGAAAGTAGTCCATGTGGCCGAAACTAAGCAATAGATGGTCTCGATGAACGTAGGCCAATTGCATTCACAATTCCACATGGATCTCCAATCATTGAATCAAGAACTTTGTTTCTCAATTTTAGCAATTATGAACTCTTCATAATTCTAACTTCGTTTTATCTTTGAAACTTTGATTGCGATCGATTTTGGGAAACAAAATCTCGATTAACGCAGATTAGCCATCCAAAACTTGAACCAATCTAGGAATCACAAGACTAAAACAAATAGGAAAATCAAACCCCAAAATCCATACACAAACCAACTACCCAAAACCCATTCCAGATCAGCAAGTCTGGACTGGTTCTGTTACTGGTTCTGTTGAATCTTTCGAAAAATTCCAGATTCTGGTTTTCAACCAAAATCAGACCTTCTGATCCCCTTGTGCGGCCGCCCAAAAACCCTTGTGCGGTCGCCCAAAACTGTGCGGCCGCCCAAGGCGTTTTGTGCGGTCGCCCGGTGCCATCAGAATGTGCAGAATTTTCAAAGTTCAAAAATTTTGTCTCAAAATTGTTTTTCCCCGATTATTAAACTTTGATCCAATCAAAAATTAATAACCAACAATTCTGAATCCACCATAATTTATTTATTGCGATTGAATCGTGCGATTAAAGTTGTAAAACAATAAACCACATAAAATCACATAACACATAAACATCACATATTCCAATATTCATATCATGCAAGGCACATAAATAATTTATATACACATAACACGATCAAGGCATTGAAATAATCAACATGAACGGGGCTCTGATACCACTGTTGGGTTTTCGATCAAACATGCGCAGCGGAATTTAGCATTTAAAATTTTGAAACCTAAAGCCATGGATCCGTTCATATGATTATATCAAATACGACATAAGAATAAAGGAATAAACTAACCCTTGATGGCTATCAAATTCTCTTGGTCTTTGGTGGAGGTTTGAAGACTTGATCACGATCACAAAGCTTGAACACGAACTTTGAAGATGATGATTTTCACCCTCTAGCGGTATCCACACTTCGAACGAATATCAAAGGAGATTCTTTGATCTTGGTTGCTAGACCAAATTGTGAAACACTTTTTCACAATCAAAAGAACTATATGGAATTTATTTTGTGTATTACTTTGTTCTTCAACCAAGAATGTCTTGGAACAAAATAAACCCTCTCTCAAACTCTTTGAGACTCACCAAATCATTAGCATTGAGTGCTAGCCGAATTTGGTCTTTTATACACAAGTATGACCTATTCCAAATAGGAAACTTGTGTCAAAATCCGTCCAAAATTCGTTTCCTAATCAAATTAGGAATCTGCCACCCGACAGTACTGTGCGGCCGCCCAGAATGCACTGTGCGGTCGCACAACTATCTGAAACAAACTAGTACAAATCTGAGCTAAGTGTGCGGCCGCCCAGTCCATTATGTGCGGTCGCCCACTTCCCCAGAAAGTCCAGAATTTCCAAAATTCCAATGTAGTCCTTTTAAAGATTCGTTCTATTGTGTGTGACCCTCTAGGATTATACTAAGTTGGCAATGGGTTCAAACATGAAACCATAAGATATGATTAGGTTCTAGCAAACCGTCATACCTACCCAATTAGTATAACTAGATACAAGTTCGCATTCCTCTTAGAATATGTCATAATCCTTTTGTCCACGATATCATTGAACACAAGTCATGGTCAAAGAGTCAACTTGTTTTGTTCAATACTTTCTCGATTCCGAATATGTTGATAATCCAAATGACATTGATCCAATCAATTCATTTGAGTCCGGCCGAACATTTCATCAACATCATTCCTACGAGAGGCCCAAGCTTGACATCTCTCCGAGGAGGGACAAATCCATTTAGCTTATTATTCTTCCCTACGTGAATCCGATTATGCCAATCATACCCCTTTATAACTACTCGGTTAAAAGTAGCGTTTGAATATGTCAAACATAATGTTCATCAAGTGGAAGACTATAATAACTTCATGTCTAAGGATTCAAATGACATAACTATTATGAGATATATGTATGACATAGACCATGACATAAATCTCATAGAGCGGGTCATGTCCAGTACCTTGTTCCAAACAAGTACCCATAAATCTAACATGATCATCCCATGATCATTTAGCCTTTATACTAGTGCTCAACAAGTACTAGGGACGGAGATTATTATAAGTAAACATGAACAGCAATAATAATCAAAACATCTCTTTATTGATATGAAATAAATGATAACAATTACAACGTTTATCAAACGTGCCTAGGGCACCACTACCAACATATGCCAACGTAGCTGATCCCCAGGAGAGAGTGGGGAGTCTCGCAAGATCCATGCATAGGGGAAGGTATGATGCGGGCACCTTATCCTGACTCTTGTCCACGAACATCGTGGAACCCAAGAGGTGCAGGATATATGCAGAAGCACGCTGCAAATCTGTCACGCCACCTATACGGGTAGAAAAGATACGCCGGACATCCTTTAATAAGTACACAGTGCCGCTCAAATGAAGGTGTCTACTGATGCCGGATACGTCAGGCACTGGGTCTGGATACCGAACATATGCACCTACACAGCTTATACCTGTAAATTGAAGATGCAATAACGCATTTTAGTACATGAGATGAATGCAGATAGTTCATATAGTCTTGAAATCTATATATAACAACATACCCAGGATATGAGAGACGTCATGTAACGTAATGGTCATCTCCCCCCAAGGCATGTGGAACGAGTTAGTCTCAGGAGACCATCGTTCCAAAAATGCCGTCATCAACGCGAAGTTAGGCCTCTGAATGGTGGCATCGTGCAGCTGCTGGAGGCCCGATGCATCAACGTGGGTCAGCCAGGCTCTATCAGTATCATCCAGATCACCACGCTTGAACCTGTTTATTACAAACAAAAAATATAATCAATACTCGAGTTCGAGAAAAGCATGGGATGAATGGAATTTTTAGAGTGTGTGCAAAATAACTTCAATATTTTTATAGTTTCACATTAATGATTATCTTACTTGTGCAGATGCTGCAGTCTTGTATGGAAAGTCACCACTGACTCACTAGTGGCGTCCCTCCAGATCTCTCGGGCTCTGTGATCACCAAACCCGTATATAAGAGTAACAACCTCTGGGCCGCCACCTGGGTCACTCTGAATCTGCCATGATGGTGGCTCCTCCTCACCCGCATCCTGCCTCCTCCTCCGTCCCTGCCCTCTAGCCACATTCGGACCCCCCCCGCTTCCTCCCATGCCTCAAAGGTCTAACATCTATCTCCTCCTCCTCCTCCTCCTCCTCCTCATCCTCATCCTCCACCTCCTCCCCCTCCTGCCCCTCCCCCTCCTGCTCGCCATCCTCACTATCCCCCTCCTCCTCCTCCCCATCCTCACTATCCCCCTCCTCCTCCCCATCATCACTATCCCCCTCGTCCTCCTCCCCATCCTCACTATCCCCCTCGTCCTCCTCCTCACTATCCCCTCCCTCCTCCTCCTCCTCCTCCTCCTCCTCCTCCTCCTCCTCAACATCATCAGATGCTACCGCCTCCTCCTGCCTTCTCTTGCTCCGCATTTCTTTTCTCTGCAGATGCGTTGCAGCCTTCCTCTTTCTATTAGACGCGGTCATACGTTCACGTGGCTACAAAAAATAAATAAATATAACAAACAATAAATAAGCTTTTTACTACACTGAGACACATCTCGTGTTGTCCCACACGAGATGTGTCTCGTGTTGAACAACACGAGATGTGTCTCGTGTTGAACAACACGATAAAATACTCGATTGAGTTCAAAAGCCATTAAACCCTCAGTTCATACAAAAATGATTGAATCAATTTGATATAATCAAACAAAAATTATACATTGGGAATTTGGTGAGTGTAAAATTAGGTTAAAATAACATTTTAATTTACATTACCTTTTTTACAGGAACGGTGCTAGATGAAGCTCTGGCGGCGGCGATGGCAGTGGCGGAGGCGGCGGCGCCGGCAGGAACCTTGGGAATTTTTACTCTCGCCATTGTCGTCGTGTGGTGGTGGTGCGCGGCTCGTCTTCTTCGTCGTCGGTAGAGATGTCGTTTAGGAGAGATAGACTGGAAAGAGGGGAGAGGGAACGATTGAAATCAAAAAAATCAAATTAAGTATATAAAAGGGTATTTGGGTAATTTACTTGGTTCCATGTATTTTACCTTCCCTGTATATAACTATAACCGATGGGGGTCAACATATTGAGACCATTGTAAGACCATGTCCAATAAGGGGGTTGAATGGGGGGTTGAGTGGGAGTCAACTAGTTGAGGGTGTCCAATAAGGGGGTTGAGAGGAGGGGGTTGAAGGGGAAGGGTTGAAAGGTTTCAACTAGGTTGAATGTTTTTTTGGTGGGGCCCGGAAGAGACACTTGTCGGCTTGGGAGTGGCCAGCACTTGGAGAGTGTAGCTCACCTCCCAAGCCGGCGAGTTGCTACTCCATTTCCGTTTTTTTTTTCCTTTTTTTTTTCTTTTTTTCGGGAGAGGTTTTTATCCAAATTTTTTGAGCTCAATTATTTCATAGTAAATTATTTTTTTATAAAAAATAAATTACCAAAATTTATAATTTTTTTCCCTCTATAAATTGATGTAAGTTTCATTTAATTTGGACACCGAAAAAAAATCTTCTTTTCTCAATATAAAATTTTCAATTATACTTTATTAACATTTATTAAAAACATTTTAACATCTTTTTAAGTGTGAAGTATTTTTTATCCAAATTTATTTAATTGCAATAAAATTTAATTAAGTGTGAATTAAAAAAAATTAAAAAAAATCTCGAATTTATAAGTAAAAATATTGATATTTTATTTTTTAATAATAAATTTTTATTATTTTTTTAATTATAAAAATAAATATTGTAAATAAAATAAAAAGTGGTGGGGTATAGAATGATGAGTTGGGAGGAGTTGAATTTTAAACTAAACTAGCTTATTGTGGGAGGGGTAGTTGAGAGGGTAGTTGAATGATTAAGTGGATGGAGAGAGAAGATGAGGTGTCGTGATATTAAGGTAGTTGAATGTTTTTAGGTAGTTGGCTTATTGTACATGGCCTAAGGGGGTGTTGGAGGGAGGAGGGTGTTGATGCTAATCATCAAGTGTTGGAGGGAAGAGGTGGGCCACACTAAAAAAAATAACTCACCCAGTTTTTATATCTCAATTATCTTTCTTTTTTAAAGTAAAAAAATAATAATAATAACACCAAAATTTAGCATTTGTTTTTCTCTATAAGTAGATATAAATTTCATTAGATTTGGACACAAAAAAAAAACCTATTTTATTTTATGAAATGGAAAGAGAAAATGAGGTGGAGTGAATGTTTAGGTGGATGGATAGAGAAGATGAGATGGAGTGATAAAGTGGGTGTTGGATGAATTTTGGGTGTTGAACCATTGCAAATGGTCTAATACTCCTACCGCCATTGCCGATTACATTCATCCGTCAATATACAATCAATGCATAAACGATGTATGTTCTCTACCCTGATTTTAATTGATTGCAGATGTCTCCGCCATAAATCATTTTTCAATTTCTTGATAATCTTCATCCTCGCATTACGTTCAATATAACTGTATGATTCTGTTTATGCGCTAGGGCATCGATTGTTGAATTGAATTGTCTTACTGCCAATTTTTCTTATTTTCTGGGCATTTCTCATGAGTTATGACCTTTGATTATATTATCGGAACATAAAGATGAACCTAGTAATGTGTGGAAAAAATTATGTTTTTTTTTTTTTTTTCCCAGTTTTGGTAGTTGAAGGTGTCAAGTTATCACTTATCCAAAGGGTTATAATCTGATGGATAGATGCACAACTTAATACTTTCACTCAGGTGTGACCCGACGACACTAGAAGAGTTAACACATGGTGCAGTTATGCACAATATAATTCGGGTAAATAATTGCAAGCAGGACTATTCGAGCCCATAACCTTTCCCAACTAGAGCTTCGATACCATGTCAAGTTTAACACCGACCCAATTAATTAAATTTGATGGATAGGGATCAATTAATAAATTAGGTTTTTAGCATTGGACAATGATGTACTACCTCTGTCCCAGTTTAAGGTTCTTAGTTTTTTTGATGTTTGTCTGAAGGATCTTTGAGCAATAATTAAAGGTTAATTTAATTATCCAAATGAAAATCTAAAACTTGTTATTGGTACACCATTATATATACTATCAATAACAAGTTTTAGATTTCCATTAAAATAATTAGAACATATAATTATTGCTCAAAGTTCCTTCAGACAAACAACAAAAAAACTAAGAACCTTAAACTGGGACGGAGGGAGTAACATGTTTGTTTCTTATGAAATTTGGACATGCATAAACTATAGTAGAATTTCATCTTGTATGAGAAAATCGTGAGAACCTTAATTTACGGGTTGTTCATTTTCCTTTGATCGTACATTTGACACCTTGGTTTAAGTGAAGGACCAGTGTATGGTTATGTTTTCTTTTCTATGTAACTAGTGATAAACCTTTATGTCTTTAACTCTTCTATATGTGGATGTATTTCATTTATTATGTAAACATTCTGTTATTTTGGTAGAAGAAAATAAGTGCAGGGCTAAATGGCGGGAGAGATAGAGAGAAAGGGAAACAAGGTGGACTGTGGACCTGAAATGAGAACTAGGTTGGAAGACGATAGACTCAGTAGCTTGCCGGATGAGATTATTCATCACATTCTATTCTTCATTGACCAAAAGATGCAGTGCAGACCTGTGTATTGTCTTCAAGATGGAAGCTCATCTGGACTTCTCTGCCTCATCTTAACTTGGATACTAGTAGATTCCGCATTCTGCCCAAATTTTCCAAGTTTGTGAACCGGATTTTGTCCCGTCGCAATAATTATACAGAAGTCTCTATGGTGGATATTTATTTTAGAGGACCAATCAGGCAAAAGTTTTTGGAAAAGATTTTAAGTTATGCTACGTCTCATAATGTCCAAGAGTTAAAGATCAGATTTGAAACCCAAATGGTTGATGATCAGTTACCATCCTGTCTCTTCAAATCTGAATCTCTCAAACACCTTAGCTTGAGTACTCAAGTCAGTCATCATAATGTTTTCCCTTGTCCACAAACTCCTTGGAACGTTCCAGCGTTGACAACATTAGTTCTAAAAAATATATGGTTGTGTTATGAAGCAAGCAGCCTTGACTTATTCTCTAAATGTGTGAATCTGAAGAATCTCACTTTAGATAATTGTCGAGCGCGGAGATTGGGGGTTATGCAAATATTTTGTCCCAAACTAGTGAACCTTATCTTAATATACGGGTGTACTTCGAAATATGCACTTTTGACACCCAGCCTCTCATAATTCTACTATGTTGGTGATAGTGAGGTATATTTCTCTACAAATGGCCTCCATTGTTTGGACACGGTGAATCTTGAGATGCGCATGTCTAATCCAATATATGACGATGTCAGGCAAAGAGATGCTCTTCGACTTCTTACAATGCTTCAAGAACTAAGGAATGCTAAAAATCTCATAGTTCATTCAGACTTCATTGAGGTATGAATTCTTGTATTTTTGATTAATTAAATGTTATCTCCTTTATTCTGAAGTTGTACTAATCTGCAGTTTATACCTTCTCTGAAGCTCTTGCTCCCTCCATCTTTTTTTTTTAAATTGCACCTTTTGCCTCCGACACTGTTTTCAGGGAAAAATATATGATATTGTTAGTGGAGTAGGGGTTATGAGTATGGAAAGTGGGGTAGGAGTTGAGTGTGGTAGAGAATAGTAAATGGGTAGTTGATGTGAGTGACAAGTGAGCCCCATTGAATAAAAAAGTACTCCATATTATAAAATTTCCATTTTTGGTCCTTGCAATTTATAGTGGGATGTCCAAAAAGGAAACAATTTCAGTTTCAAATAAGAGGGAGCATGACAAGTTTTTGAGATTGTTGCTTTTCGTGTGTGCATTTACTTCAATATGCACTAGAATGATATTATCATTTAGATAATGATTCTATTTTCTGGGACAAAAAAATTGAGACTTTATCGTTTCTATTATTATTGATACCCTCCTGGGACCAATGTAATATTTCCACAACTTTGCATATGCTTACTCTTTTTTATCATCGGTTTGTGTTCAAGTTTTTTTCTACAGTTCCAGATGTACTAGAACATCAACCTTCTCCATTCAGTGACTTGAAGTGCTTGAAGATAATATTTTATCCAATCCATAAATCTACCAACTCGTCTATGATTGATCAAGTGATTAAGTACTTGTTTAATAGCTCTTCAAGTTTTAATGTCATCATGGAACTTTCAGAGGTAAAACTACTTTTCATTCTCATTTTCTGTAATATTTGACTTTGTATTTTAAAGTTAAAAGAGCAATGCTAGGGGCACAAAATAAGGTCACAAAATCATGCTCACAAAATGAGGTGGTGATATTTTATTGGTTGCACCGATAATGGACCCGCCACACTCTAATTAAAAAAAACCAATAAAATCATTACACCTAGGATTTTGTGAGCAAGATTTTGTGACTCTTTTGTGCCCCTAGTATTATTCAAGTTGAAACCAGTTTGAGTTTCTGTCCTTTATTAGTTGTGGGCCATAAATCTTTAGGTGGTCTGGTATAATGATATGTTGGGCGTTAAGATTACTTGCTTGAGTATTGAGTTGGTTCTTGAGGCTTTTTACACTACACTTACAAAAGCCAAACTCAGAGCCTGTTTTATACTTGAATAAGTGAGTCCAAAGCCCGATGAGAATTATACTTTTCGTTCAACTATTTGTGTGGTTCTCCTGCTGTGGGGTTAAGAGTTTGTTGTATAGTCCCTCCTTTATAATAAAATCCATGAACCAGTTTAATTATATTGGGGGGTAGGTTAATACTCCCTCCGTTAAAATGACGTTCCCGCTTTTTGTTGTCGTGAGTACGCATGAACTTTGAGCAATAATTTTAGGTTATAATTTAATTATACTACTGAAAATCTAAAACTTGTTATTGGTACATCCTCAACAATTACAAGTTTTAGATTTTCATTAGTATTGTTGAATTAACCTGAAATTATTGCTCAAAGTTCATTCGTAATAACGACAAAAAAGTGGAAACGCGGAGGGAGAGTCCTTAAGAGTTTGGTGATTAGTGTTAGACTATTAGATAATCTTAGCTAATATTCTGTAGGGAAGGAGATAATAACAAATACTAACAACTATTTACGAATATTTGCTAAGATTATCTAATAGTATAACAATTAGAACAAAAATGCTTGAGCATATGAACAAGATTTTTATACCATATGTTAAAAGTTAAAACGGCATGGAAATGCTAGACTTAATACTTGAAAGTGGTCTCTATAAGGGAGAACACCGCCAAAATGGTCTCATTGACAAATTCCTGATTTCTATGTAAGGAGAATTGTGAGTGAATACATAATAATGATCAAAAGACTCGAAGTTGTTGCCTACACGCTGTCATTAGGATACTTTCGAACAAAAAACTAGTTTCCATTTCGATTACTCATTTACTCTTGTTCAAGTTTTTCTCTTTTGCATACGTTATTATTTGGGTTTTTGAATGAACGTGCGTGTAATAGAGGAAGAATGGGGCGGGAGGGGGATGTCTTGGAAACTTTTATGTTCCTCTATTTACATATTTGTTTCTGTTATTTGTTCATAATGATGCTGATTGATTTTGGCATGAGTAAACTTTTAGTTCAAAACCTTAAACAAATAAAGTTACATCCTTAAATAATTTGATTTGTCAAAGGTGACTATTTTTGGGATGGAGAGAGTAATTGGCTTTGTTTCTTAATGGTGTTGGAATGAAAAAATTGCAGTATCTTAGTGACTATCTATACCCACCAGCCCGTGACAATGGTTTTCATCGAAAGATTGGAGTTCAAAAAAGAAACGTGCAGACACTATACAAAGTGGCAGAGATGTTGTCTTCACAGGAAATGACCGATCCACATGCAAGGCAAGCGTTGGAGGATGTAAAAGACAACCTAGCAGCGTACTTTCAGGAATTCCGTCTTCCTCTTCCACAACAATAATCAAAGTGATGTCTCATCTCGATTTTCGTGCCCCTCCCGAATGTGTGTGTGTGTCTGTGTGTGTGTGTTTTCAAAGAATATGATGAGGATGAAGTTACTGAGTTGTATAGATGAGACTGTTTCTTCATAGAAAGTTATCTTCTTCTACTAGCTTGAGAATTAAGTTTTCATGTTTTTCCAGAGGGGTTTTGGTTTTTATGACTTGAAGAATTGTTGTTGATAGCATTTGGCTCCTGTGTTACTCATATGTATTATCTACAGACAGTCATGACACCAGGATTTCTCCAAAGTATCTGTCACATAATATATGTTGTTGTTGTTTTTTTTTTAATCCGTTCCAAAAAAGTGTCGTGTTTTAAAATAAGAAATTGAGTTTTTTGCCAAACAGACATGCGTACTATCAGATTATTGCAATTTCCCACTTGTAATGTCAAAACTCCCAATGTCACCTGCATACTTTAGTTTATTAACAAAATAACCGATTTTTTTAACTGGTGTTAAAAACTTAACGACATTGTACAAATATTTTTCAAATGTGGTCATTAAAGTTTTTTTTTTTTTGCAATGCGCTCACCCAACTGGCGGAATTGTCAAATTTTTAACCCGAGTTGGTTATTTAACATGTCTATTGTTGAAATTAACTCAAAATTAAATTAACTCAAAATTAACAATAGACATGTTAAATAACCAACTCGGGTTAAAAATTTGACAATTCCGATGGATCTGTTAAAAATTTCCGATGGATCTGTAGAGGACGCCGGAGAAGGTAGGGGTTGCCGGTTGTGATTTGCAGGGTGGAATGCACGGTGATGGAGGAATTGTAGAGGTTACGGTAGATCTAAGTTGATGCCGGGGCCTGGAGGTGAAGTGGTGTTAGACGGAATTGGGGCGGTGTTGGTTGAATTGAGAGAGGACTAAGGGTTGTGGGTGCATCGGCTAGTGGGGAGTAGGAGTGTGGTGAACGGCGAGGGGTGTGGGTCGTCGATTGAACGGGGACAGGGGCTATGGTGATGGTCGTTGGCGGCTGATGGCCGGCGATTAAGGGCGGCGGTGGGTATAGCGAGGATAAGAGAGGGGGTGGAAATGGGAGTGGTGAGGGAAATCGGCAGCGATGAGGATGGTGCCGGCGTTGTTGGAATGAGCGGAGAGGGAGATTGTTGGAGAGACCGATCTAGAGATAGAGAGAAGGGGGTTTAAGGGATTTGATTGGGATTCCCCTTTTCTCGACCTAATGAATCTGACCTTTTTACTTTATGCAATATAGCCCCCGCCTCCAACTCTTCTCTGCATGTCAGTCCCTTATCCTGTTAATTTGCTAATTTTAAGTTAATTTCAACAATTGACATGTTAAATAACCAACTCGGGTTAAAAATTTGATAATTCCGTCAGTTCGGTGAGCGCATTGCAAAAAAAAAAACTTTAATGACCACATTTGAAAAATATTTGTATAATGTCGTTAAGTTTTTAACACCAGTTAAAAAAATCGGTTATTTTGTTAATAAACTAAAGTACGCAGGTGACATTGGGAGTTTTGACAGTACAAGTGGGAAATTGCAATAATCTGATAGTACGCATGTCTGTTTGGCAAAAAACTCATAAGAAATCAGTCTCGGAGTACTTTTATTATGACACAAACAATGTACAAATATAACATCGTTTACAATATTTTAAAATAGTGACATGTCAACAACCACCGTTAGTATAGGACTGAGGGAGTATTTAAGATAACTGAGGGAGTATTTAAAATTAAAAGATTGCATATTAGTAAATGTATCTTTCTTAAATTTATTTAGGACAAAAAAAAAGTAATAAAATTATAAGATTACATATTAATATGAATGTTTCTTATACTCCCTTTGCCCTAAAATGATCTTCGAGCTTTTTCGCCCTTGCTAGAATGGTAAGAAATTAGTCTTAGAACACTTTTATCATAGGCACAAGCAATAATGTCACTGGTCTACACGGATCAGTGGTCCAGTAAACACGTGACACACTCCGCCTAGGGAGGCGTCGGTCGGTCCTGAAATGGCGTTTCACCCTCTCTCTCTCTCCCCCACCCCAAGAGCATTATGGTCTAATTCCACGCCTTATGACGAAAGGGAAGATCCGCTCTTTTGACCAAGTGAGATTGAGTCCTAGATGGATAAAGAGGTGTCTAGGCAGATCCATCTGCTTGCCGTCTTCGGGTGTCTCGGTGAAAAATTCGTCGTCCAATGGAATCAATCACTCAGTCTTCGCTAAGCTAAGTTTGAACTCGCTACTACAACACAAACCCCGCGAGAACAGTAACTTCAGTCTTTCCATCCACAGAGCTGTCAGTATCAGTATCGAGACAAGTAAAATCTCTAACCCGACGGCTTTTGTTAGGAACGCGACGATCAGTTATTATTGCATTCACCAAGAAAGTCTTGCTCAAAATTATATACCTGCTAATCTGATGATATTGAGTTGAGGGTTGATCTATCAGACTCGACATATCACAGTGGACTTGACACGAGTTGAATCTACTCATACAATCCATGGTCGGCTTTGATTTTATAAATTTGAAAGGGCAAATTGCACCATACTACCACTAAGTTTACACGGAGTTGCAATGTGGGTCATAAAGTACCAAAAATTGTAATTTAGTGCATAATGTTCACACAAAGTTGCAATTCACTGCAATCTTGGATGGTTGTTAAATTGGATGGATGATAGTTAACTAAAGTTAACAAAATGAATGGAAATGCTAACGGATTTTCTAAATCTTGCATTGACCACCCTTATAATTTAACAAATTTTTAATTTCCTATTATCCGTCAATTATACCACAACATAGCAAAAAAATAAAACAAAAAAAATAAAAAAATAATGAATTTCAATAAATAACAATATTTTATTTTTTTGGATAAATAACAGTATTTTAATAAATATATTTTTTTATTAAATATCAATATAAAAAATGTTACTATTAGGGTTAAAAAGGACAAAATTTCTGCAACGAATTTCTGCCATATTTAAAAAATTGCCCCAAATTCTAATTCAAAACATAAGGCGACACATCTTTGATGTTGCACCACTGTTGTCTTCTCTTGTGATTTCTTCAAATTTATATTTATTCGACTTCATATCTGACTATTACAGTTCAATATGACATAAAAATAATCTCTCGGCTGCGATACAAGAGACAGTCTGATTTGAAATAGAATTTGAGGCAATTTTTTTAAAATATGGCAGAAATTCATCATAGAAATTTGTCATTTTAAATCGTAATAGTAACATATTTTTTATTTTTGTATATTATGTTTTAATAACAAAATTATATTTTTTTATTAAAATATTGTTGTCTCTTCGAGGAATTTTAAAATATTATTATTTTATAAAAATCATCATTTTTTTATTTTTTTGATTGTGGAATAATTGATGAAATACTAGGAAATTCAAAATTTGTTAAATTATAGGGATGATCAATAAAGTTTTAGGAATTCCGTTAACCTTTTCATTCATTTTGTTAACTACCATCTATTCATTATAACAATCATCCAAAATTGTAGTGGATTGCAATTTTGTGTGAACATTATGCACTAAATTGCAACTTTTGGTACTTTATGATCTCATTGCAACTCCGTGTAAACTTAGTGGTAGTATAGTGCAATTTGCTCAATTTGAAATAAGAAAATCCATTAGCAAAGTTCATTTTTGGATTGTGCTGAAACTAGAAGACATATAAACTATACTCCCTCCGTATCCCATCCGAAATAGGATTCTTGGTCTCGATACGGGGATTAAGGGATAATAATCTTTTATTATAAAAAGTTGTTTGAATAGTAGGTGTTGTGAGTATGAAGGAGAGAGAAAGTGGGTGGAGAATAATAAATGAAAAGTTGTTGTGAGTATGACACGTGAGTCCTACTAATAAAAAAGTAATAAAAGGTTTCCATTTTGGGATGTCCTATTTCGAGTGGGACACCCAAAATGGCAAAACGTCCTATTTCGGGTGGGACGGAGGGAGTATGTAGTAATTGTGAGATCGAAGTGAGAAGTAAGAAAGTTATAAAAAATGATAGCCATTAGTCTCGTTGTTTCTATAGTGAAAGTGAATTTGACTTTCTGCTCTTTGAAAATTGATTGGGGCCCATGCATAAAACCGATCGGAATATGACTGAAATTCGAAAGGCCAGATTGAGGATTGTTTAGCCTTTCACACACGAAAAGAAAATCCTACATCCTTAAAAATATTAACCTGTCAACAACAATTGTTAGTATAGAACAGAGGCAGTGGCAAACCTATAAATTTTGTCTAGGGGTCAAAATGATATCAGAACGCAAGCTTAAAAAACAAAGGGGTCGAAAATAGATAAAATGATATTTAGTGTATTTTTTAAAAAAATAAACGTACTAAAGTGACATTTTTCAAAAGTAAAAGGGGTCGAGTGACCCCTTCCCTTCTACTTGATGAAATGCACAATGAAAATTTAGTAAGTTAAGGCGCAAAGATGAAGGGGACGTACAGACCAATATGAAATTAATAATTATCTCTTAGATTGGTGGATTTGGTGGATGGCTGATAATTTATTAACTCGAAGTTTCTACTAATTTGCAATTCGACTTTTTTTTATATATATAATACGATGTCAATGTCACATTTTTGTTTTTTTGCAAATTCATTTAAAAATTTGATGTAAAATAATTGTGGATGGAAAATATATCAAGTTTCTTTTGTGAAATACATTATTCACCGATAAATTCAAAATTTTCTATTTTCCATTCTCAAACTCTCAATAAATTAATTATTACTCATATTATCTATTTTAATGAATAGTGCGAATATTCCTTTCAAAAAAAATGTATAGTGCGAATATTAATGAACACAATTTGAATTAGTTGTGCAAACTGTTATGGGTAAAATTCACATGACGACATCTTCAAAGATCGCACCATCCTGACAACTGCAGCTCTGTAAGTAATTAAAACTATTTTTATTTACTGTTGTGCCGATCACAGGTATTAAACATGTGACAATTGAAGACCTTTGAAAACTATTTTTAAACGACAACAAGATATGGTCACAAATAAGAGATCATGTCCGGTTTTCTAGGAGAGTTAGTTAAGCTAGGGTTATCTCTTTTTACTCTTTGTATTTAAGCAAAGCTAAAGGCGGCACACAAGAGACACGCTCACTAATTTATCATTGTAATCCGTCATAGCTCCATTTGTAACTCCAATCATCAATACAATCGTTGTGGGGTGGTAGGTGCTCGGAAACACCTCCCGAGGTTTTATGCCGGCGAGATCATTCTCTCAAGGGCTTTCCTCGTAAACATCATTGTGTCATTATCATCTTCATTTAAACAGTTATATTCCAAAGCACCCTCCATTCAATCCAAAGATTAAACACCTTTTTTCTAATTTAGTTCTTATTGTTTTTTCACCAAAACAGTTTGGCGCCCACCGAGGGGCCTTTAGGTTTTTAATTGTTTGAATCCCTTCCAAATCAGAATGCCTACTCAACCTATGATTTACGGCACTAGCAAAGCTCCTACCTTAACCATTGGTTTGAACTCACCAATTGGGGGCAACAGCCCTAACAAGACGACAGGCGGCCATTCTGGGTCTCTACCGCCACCGCCACCTGGTGGAGCCAGCAAGAGGCAGTCGGCACTATCATCTGATCCTGAACTCAAGAATATTCTTATCCAGATGAGGAATCATCTAGACAAGCAGCAAAATAGTACCTCAGTAATCATGGACACCTTGGTGAACTTGCAGAAGGAACAAAGATCATTAAGCGAAAGGGTGGATTCCGTGTCACCAATTCGCCCTAGGACTCTTAACTTCGGCACTGGGGGGCAGTCCTTCAGTATTCAATGAGAAGATCCCGATGGCCAGCGCAACTGATGGTGGAATTCCGTCATCTCCCTTGGTGACGACTTCTCCAATGATGACGTCGTCCTCGGATCCTGGTTTTTTCCAGTTCTCTCCGCTTGGCAACACTTCAATCTCGCCTTTCACTTATAACATTTTGAGGACATCTACTGGGCCAACATACACTAATAGTACCATAGTGACATCTATAGCGGATGTCAACCCCTTCGGTAACTTTCAAGTATTGCATTTGATAATACTGCTCGTACTGCTAATCCTTTTGCAGGAAACTTCATAGCAAGTCAACTTCATGAATTAAGGGATATGGTCATGAATGTACCTGGTGTGACCCCACCTATCCAGCAGGTCTCTCCAACATGCTACAGTCAGTCTCGATTCGCGCCAGCAATCGCACATGTTGACATCCCGAAAGGATTCAACATCCCATCCATGAAGTTCTATGATGGAAGCACAGATCCTGAAGAGCATGTCGCCCATTATCAAGAGAAGATGGAGATCGTTCGTATACCTCTTCAGTTTAGGGAAGCCTGTTTGTGCAAAGGCCTTGGGTCAACCTTGGTTGGACCAGCTTTGAAATGGTTGATTTGTCAACTACCAGGGTCAATCGGTTCATATGCCCAGCTCATCAACATGTTCAATAACCAGTTCTCTTGCAGTTGACAGTTTGAGAAGCTGACCAGTGACCTTTACCGGATCGTTCAACAACCAACCGAAGCGTTGAAGGACTACATTGACAGGTTCAACAAGGAAGTCCTGGAGATCCCTAATCTTGACATGGCGACAGCAACATAAGCTTTCAGGATGGGTTTGAAGAAGGACTCTCCATTTTATGATGATCTGGTGATGAATCCATGCAAAAGAATGGAAGATGTACGCAACAGAGCTACAAGGTTCATCCGGCTAGAAGAAGACAAAGCTCAGCAGTCAAAGAATTCTAGCAAGGCGTCAACATATGACAATCCAGATAGAAGGACAGAGACATCTCATCAGAGGCAGAACAACAGATCCAGACCTTACCATAGAAATGATTCTAACAAGATTCATTTTGTGGAAGATGGTGACCAAGATGAAACTGAATGTCCTAAAATTACTGATTATTGTTTTTCTGTCGATGTCTCAGGTATCCTATGCGCAATGAACAACCTTGGAGACAAAGCAAGATGGCCAAGGAAGAATGACAAACCAGCTACCTGGAAGGACAAGTCCAAGTGGTATGCTTACCATGAAGATTTTGGACACCTTACAGAAGATTGCATCGCCTTGAGGAAGGAGCTGAGATACTTATTGTTAAAAGGATACCTCAAAGAAATCCTTAGCCACCGAAAGAACAAGGAAGAAAACAAAGAGAATGTTCTAGAGAGACCGCCTTCTCCTCTATCGGTAACCAAGGTAATCCAATTTATTAGTGGTGGTTCTGATATCTGTGGTACTTATTATTCTGCAGCTAAAAGACATGCACACGAGTCCAAGGATGAAAACCCAGAAGAAAAGACAAGACTTCCCAACTGACTTCTAAATATGTCATCTCCTTTGAAGAAGACGACAGGGATAACGTGTTGGACCCACATCATGATGCACTGGTCATTGCCCTTTAGATAGCAAACTGCAAAGTCCGAAGGATCTTAGTAGATGGGGGCAGCTCTGTGAATCTCATCACCCTTGCAGCCTTGAAAGAGATGAATATTACAATGACAGAGGTGATCAAGAATACTTCAGTACTTGTGGGCTTCAGTGGTGAGACGAAGGATACAGCAAGGGAGATTAGGCTTCCCGTGTATGTTAAAGGCGTCAACTCCATAGAAAGATTTTGTGTGATAGACTGTGCAACTAGCTACAATGTGATCTTGGGTAGGCCCTGGATTCACTCTATGAAGGCAGTGCCCTCCATGTACCATCAGTGTGTAAAGATGCCGACACCTTAGGGAGTTGTCAAGATTTTCAGTGACCAGCAGATGGCAAAGGATTGCTACATGACATCTATGAAGGCGACGTCATCCTCTCGGCAAGCATATCAATTAAAGAAGAAAGCACGTCAGGTCTTGGAAGCAAGGGAGCATGATGTAAAAGAAATACTTTTGGATCCCTCTAAACCAGACTTGAAAGTTCTAATTGGCCAAGATGTACCGGCAGAGTTTGAAGAAGAACTAGTCAATCTCTTGAAAGAAATGGTTAAAAGCTTCGCCTGGAAACATGAGGACATCACGGGGATTAGTAAAGACGTCATAACTCACAAGCTTAACATAAATCCTTCCTTCAAACCGGTGCAACAGAAAAGAAGAAAGTTTGCTCAAGAAAGGAATCAGATTATCCAGGAAGAAGTTGACAGGTTGCTGAAAGCAAAGATGATCAGAGAAGCAGAATATCCAAAATGGTTGGCTAATGTTGTTGTGGTGGAGAAAATAAACGGTAAATGGAGAGTTTGTGTTGACTTCACGGACCTGAATAAAGCATGCCCAAAAGATCCTTTTCCTCTCCCACACATTGACACCTTAGTGGACAATACATCTGGGCATGAGATCTTGACATTCAAGGACGCATCTGCAGGATTTCAGCAGATCCAGATGGAGCCATCTGACCAAGAAGACACCGTCTTTATTACACCCACAGGTATATATTGTTATATTGCTATGCCATTTGGACTAAGAATTGCAGGTGCAACAAACCAGAAGCTTGTCAACATGATGTTCAAGGAGCATATAGGGGACACCATGGAAGTCTACATAGATGATATGGTAGTTAAGTCAAAGAAAGCAGAAAACCATGTCCGAGATCTTTCTCAAGCATTTGACATCCTAGATGCATTCAACATGAAGCTGAATCCAACAAAGTGTAACTTCGGCATGAGGTCTGGAAAGTTCCTAGGTTACATGGTGACACAAAGAGGAATTGAAGCAAGTCCAGAACAGATAAAAGCAATCATCAACCTGACGTCACCTCGGACTGTCAAAGATGTTCAAAGACTGACAGGACACGTAGCAGCCCTCAACAGGTTTATTTCAAAATCCTCAGAAAGGTGTAAGCCATTCTACGATATCTTGAAGAAGAATAGCAGATTCGAATGGACAGAAATGCATGAGAAAGCATTCGAAGATTTGAAGCAGTACCTGTCGACATCTCCGTTGTTAGCCAGACCACAAGAAGGCAAACCGTTATATGCATATCTGGCTGTGTCAGAAGCAGTTGTCAGTGCAGTCCTTGTACGTGAGCAAGATGGTAACCAACATCCTATATACTATGTAAGTAAAATCTTTTAGATGCGGAAACCAGGTACTCTCATCTAGAAAAATTAATTCTAGCTTTGATTATTGCATCAGTTAAATTAAGGCATTATTTTGAAACTCATGTTATATATATTCGTACTAATTATCCAATTAAGAATGTTATGAGAAAGCCAGAGATGTCTGGAAGAATGGCAAAGTGGTCCGTCCAGCTAAGCACATATGATAATAGATATGAACCAAGAACTGCAACAAAATCACAGGCACTTGCAGACTTTGTGGCAGACTTCAGTCCAAGTATGCTATGACGCCCGTCCCAATTTCATATAAATTTCATGCATGATATTATTTTACGATTTAATTTGTGTTATTTTTATCATTTTTAATGACTTACTTGATCAAGTAAAATATTTAAATAAAAGTATTTGAGTTGCAAAATGACTAACTAGCATGATTAGAAGTTAAAATAGTTGAGTTAATATTTGTAAATAATGATAAGGAGGTTAAGTTTTAAAGTTGAAACTTTAGGGGTTTAAATGTAATTGATTAAATTAGAGGGGTGATTATGAAAATTTGATTATTTAAACCTAGAGACTTCGTGAAAGTCTGTTTGCTTTCCCATGTCTCAGCAAGTACTCCCTCTGTTCTGCGTAGAGATGAAGGGTTTGACCCAAACTCTCTCTAATTTCTCATTCTTTAGTCCTTCGTTCTAAAATCCGACTTCACCAAAATGTTCGGGGCGTCGAGTAGATCATTTCTAGCCGATTAAAGTATTATTTCAATGATATTATTTCCGTAGTAAGTAAGTTACTACTCCCCTTTTAATTATAGTAATGTTTATTCATGCTATATGTGATACTTTTACTGTCAATTATTGCCTAATGGGTGGTATTGGTGTTAATTATTTATTTTGGTACTATGTGGTGTTAGAAACATTTTTAATTAATTAAATTGACCCAAGTAAATAAAACGGGAATTATGATAGTACTTTTCAGACGGTGAATTAGGACCAGAGCAAAAAGAAAGGAATTAGACGTCTACCAGGAGAGTGGGCGGCCGCCCAGAATGGGTGTGCCGTCGCATATCTATCTGACTTGGTTTAGGGCCTTTGGCGTAGCAGTTGGGCGACCGCACAGGATAGTGTGTGCGGCCGCACACCATGGCAGAGAAACAGGATTGGCCAAATTTTTAGGATTTCTTCTCTGTCTAGGTTTGGTTTTATTCTAGGTTGGCACTATAATCGTAATTACCATCCAATATGAGTAAAATACTCAATGAAGTATATAAGATATAATAAAAATATTTCCTCCCATAATTGAGTTGCTAAGGAAAATAGGGACTAGTAAAAGTATAATTATAATTAATAAAGTTATGATCAATACGATTTAAGTCGACGAGAATAATTACGGAATGCAATATGTGTTCGGAAATGTATTCGATCATTAATCGCAAATATACGCGATGTGTATAATCGTGATTAGGTACAATACGACCTATCCTATTACATACTTAGAGTCTAATACGTGTGGGCTCTAATTGGATTGAAGGTGTTATGGTAGACACATTAATGTGCTCTGGTTGTATTGGAGTATATGTGCAAATATTGGATATAATTATGTGTTATTGATGTGACCAAACGATTACATGGTTCATGAGATTTAATGGACTGGTCCACTACTTTTGGGCCTAGTTCTGATATAGTTATGTCAAGTAAATACCTACTTGTGCATTTTATGTGAGTCCAGCTGGCTTGTGTATTTCGGGGGTGTATAGATGTACGGTTATTGCGAGTGCTGGGGCTAAGTAATAACCGTGGGTCTATACATCTGTGACCGTTTCCCCTACTACCGGCCATAGTAGGGGCATAGCTTCCGATTGTTGTAGCAATACGCATGACATGGATAGCTATCTTTTTATCGGGTAAGATACTGGATACCGGATCTTATATCGTACTGCAAAGCAGCGTTCAGATTGATATGTTTACAGCGACAGCAACACAAGCATCGACAACAATGGTTATAATTGGTATGGAGGAATACGGTCGGAAGTGGTTAGAAGACCATATCCTTTGTTATGTGTTTACTTCAGTTATTATGTGTTGCTATGTGATTGGTGATTACAGCATTACTTATTGAGAATGCTCTATTGTGATTATTATTTACATGATAGCATGTCATGTAGTTTCATTAGTAAACTTACTGGGTTTCGACTCACCCGTTTCTTTGTTTATTTGTTTTCCTTAGTTTCCAGGCAAGGAAGATCGTCAGTAAGGTATGACTTAGCGGGGATCTGTGAGAAGGTTGTTTCTTTTATGGGTAGTTGCTTTATTGAGCTTATATATGTTTATTTTTGTGAGGACGATGGTTTTACTGAGTTATTTAAACTCTGTAAATTTGGGTAGATTTGTTTTATGCCTGTAATAAAGTATTTGTTATTCTTTGTGCCGGTACATGTTCTAGGCGTGGTTGGAGTTCAGTATAACTCTAGTTTGGTTGTTCACTAGTTGAGGCGGTTTGCCTGTGGTTGTTTTTAGTATTCTATTGTCGAGCAAGTGTAGCTCGTGTGTTATACAGGTTTATGGATGATCATAGTATTAGCAGGCGTCATGTCCGTTTTATAGCAGGGTTAACACACCTGGTTTGTGGTTCCATATAGGACTTCAGAACTCGGGTCACGTCATATGCAACCTGAAGTAGAACTTGAGGTCCAACAGCTTCAAGGTGACGACATCGTCACGTGGACCTTATTCACAGATGGTGTATCCAACATGAGAGGAACAGGTCTGGGTATTGTCCTGAAATCACCACAAGGGGACATCATACCACATGCCATAAGCTGTGATTTTAAAGCTACCAACAATGAAGCAGAATACGAGGCTTTGATTGCAGGACTAACTGTTGCTCTAGACCTCAACGTCATGGCAATTCAGGTATACTGTGATTCATTATTATTGGTTAATCATTTCAATGGTTCCTATGCAGCTAAGAATGCCAAGATGACTTCATACTTGGGGATCGTGAAAATCCTAGCAAGCAAGTTCTAAAGCTTTTCCCTAGAACAGGTACCTAGAGAAGAAAATTCTCAATCAGATGCCCTTGCTAACCTGGGATCAGCCTTCAAAAGTGCCTCTCAAACCAATATTCCAATCATTCATGTCAACATTCATGCTCTGGAAAAGTTAGAGCTTTTCAGCATAGATAACGACATCCAAGAAGATCAAGACAGTCAGACAGAAACTTCATGGACCACTCCAATCATCAAGTACCTTCAAGATGGCACTATCCCAGTTGATGAGAAGAGTTCTAGAGCATTAAGAGTAAGAAATTCAAGATATCTGTTAATAGACAATGTGATGTTTAAGAAATCGTTTGTAGGTCCATATTTAAGGTGTCTAGAATCAGATAAAGCTAAAGAAGTTCTTAAAGAGCTACATGAAGGAATTTGTGGTAATCATTCTGGGGGGCAGAAGCTTGTACACCAAGGCTCTAAGGATGGGTTACTTTTGGCCTACAATGCGTCAAGATGCTTATTGGGTATGCTTATCTCTTAACCCTCCTAATTATGTTAGAATTGATTGATACCATCACCTAAGAGTATTTTATGGACTTTAGGACCCTATGTAAGAAGTTTTATAACTTTAATTTTTAGCTTAGTCCACTTTATAGTATAGGCTTAGAATATAGGACTTGGAGCGAAAAGGAATGAAGAACTAAGCAAGACTGTGGTCTCTGCGCAGGACTTCTCTGCCCAGGACACCACTGTGCAGGTCTCTCCTGCACAGCATTCTACCTTGCTTAGTTTTCGATGCATTCATATCACCTAACTTGGAAAATGCTTAGAAGATGCACGCTTATTAAAGTGCTGAGGTGTGCAGAAATGACAAATTTGCACACTCAACATATCCAACGATGGAGATGCGCTCAGATGAAATAATTCAAATAAAGACAGCTGTCAACCATCTAGAAGAAGCTTTTGAATTTAGTCTTCATGCTCAGTCTCCAATGGCTCAAAGATCCCTGCGCACCAATCATATTGTGCCAGGTCATCAACCTTGATCAGATCCCCAACGGCTATAAAGGACATCTGCGCACCAATCATATAGTGCCAGCTCACCGTCCTTGCTCAGAGCACTAACGGCTAGTTTTAAGCTCTCTGCTATAAATAGCCTGCTCATCTTCATTTCCAATTTGCTAGAGTTTGTGCTTTCATAAGTGTCCTTGAAGTTAAGAAGATTGCTGCTCATAATCCCAGATTCAAGAACAACCTTCAAACCTTCATACCTTCAAACTCCTGCCCAGATCCTAAGCCTTATATCACCAGAATTCTTCGTGCTCTTAATCTCATAGATTCATAGAGCCCAGAAATTTTGTCACACACATACCTCTTGAAGCTTCGATCATTTAGATCTTACTTCTCAAGAAACACTGGTTTAGTCTAGGATTTGCACTTCATAGATTAGATTTTGATTTGAGTTTTGATTCTTTGTAATCTTGTAAAAGCTCCTCACATCAATATAAATCTCATTAGAAAATCCAAGACTAACCATCTTGGTAGAGGACGTAGATCTTTCATCGATCGAACCTCTCCAAATAGCTTGTTCATTATTCTCGCTGTTTGATTCCTGCTTAGTTATTTCTGAATTACTGCTTTGTTTGATCTTACCAGATTGCTGCTATTGCTGCTGTGCTTGTTATTGCTTATTGCCTTAGAAACTTTTTAACCAACTCTTTTAGCCAAAACTTAGTGCGTGCATTTTATCCCTGCGCAGTATACCCTGCGCAGTCTGCTTTAAATTTCCGCTGTGCATTTCACACTCTCACTGCACGCTATACTTAACTTATTTGAGAACTGTGCGCATAAGACATTAATTTGCAAAATGTTTTGAAAAGAATTTAAAAACGCTATTCACCCCCTCTACCATTTTTCATACCCTTGTTACCCCTTTGGGACCAACAAGTGGTATCAGAGCAAACACCTTCATAAAACTTGTTTTGTTTTTCAAGCTTAACAGCTTGGGTACCGATTCAAGATGGCTTCAAAATCCTGGGCAATGGCTAACTATTCACATGTTCTAGTGC
Organism: Campanula takesimana; assembly: GCA_026119855.1. Taxonomy (NCBI): domain Eukaryota; kingdom Viridiplantae; phylum Streptophyta; class Magnoliopsida; order Asterales; family Campanulaceae; genus Campanula; species Campanula takesimana. Next base: position 503,120 of record JAOWBW010000889.1, read on the forward strand.
TGAATGAAGATCACTTCGAAATCTGGAAGAACTGCATGCTCACTCATTTTTCTTCTATTGACGAGATCCTCCACGACATCGTTCTTGAAGGACCATACATCCCAATGAAGGCTAATCCAGATGCTGCTACCAACAAGGAAAATCCTACAATCAAGAAGACCAAAGAAGAATGGACCGGTGAAAAAAGAAATGAGTTGGCTATGATGGAAGAGCAAGAAACATCATTATTTGCACGCTAAACCTCTCCACGCGCAATCAAATTGTGAGTGGTGGAACTGCAAAGGAACTATGGGATGCTATTGAAGGATATGTTAATGGAGACAAAGTAAGTAAGGAAAACAAAAGATTTGTGGTGCAAAGAAAATTCAACTGCTTCATGAGAAAATATGGTGAAACCTTGAGACAAACTATGATCGCTTCTGTACTGTTGTAAACTCTTGTAAATCTCTTGGAACTACTTTCACTAATAAAGAAGTCAATTCTCAATTCTTAGATGCGCTAGGTTCCAGATATGTGCACAAGGTAAGTCATCTGGAAGATTTTGGATTTTTAGATACTTGGCCTCTGGGCAGCTTATACGCTAACTTAAAAGTGTATGAGCTAAAACTTGATCGAATTGATGAAACTGAAGGCAAAGGAAAACTTGTTTCCTATGTTGCGCAAAAGGAACCTGCGCCTGCTCAAACCTCAGACAAAGTCTCTACTTCCTCTTTACTTGAAATGGATGATGATGATTTCGCTATGTTCGTTAAGCGATTCCAAAAATTCAGGAAATTCTCTAAACCTGGATCCTCGAGCAAACCACCTGCTAAGTTTTCTCGAGGCAGAGACTCAAAGAAATATGACTTTGTTTGCTACAACTGTAGAAAGCCTGGTCATTTCGCATCAAAATGCCCTACTCCAAAATTTGAGTACATGAAGTGGAATACAACGCAGAGATCATCAAAGCATCGTGGAATGATTGCTGAAGAAGACTGCGCAGAAAAGGAACTGAAGACTTGGATAGAGACTGACACTGAAAACAGTGATGATGATGACTCTGAGGATGGACTGCTCTGCTTGGTGGCCAATGGTGATGCTGATAGCGATTCAGACAATGATCTCGATACGGACACAAAGGTTGCGCCAAGGACAATTCACAAGAAAGGTCCCACTATCACAGAACTGGTGGAAATGGGACACCTGACTCCAAGCAGACAGAATGGCAAGTACTTATTTGCCAGAGCAGACCTATCAAAGAAATTTGTGGCTGCGCCTCCGCGAAAAGAATCTCTTGAAATTCCTGCTGAAATTGTAATAGAAAAGGATGACTCTGCTGCTGAGCGTGAGTCTATTTTCAATCAAGCTGAAAAGGTAATCAAGAAATTTAATTCTATGAAAAAAGTAGTGGACTTATCAATTGGAGAAATTTCATAGCTTAAGACGGAGAAAACTCTTTTAAAATCTGAGATCACCCTCCTTAAGGAGCAGATTAAGAGCATGACTCCTCTTACTGAAAAGAACCATTTTCTTACAGATCAAAATGCGCTATTTAAAGTAAGAAATGAAGAATTGGCTGCTCAAGTAGCTGATCTCACAAAGATCATTGATGAGTGGACCAAATATCGTGCCACTATGGATCAAATTCTAGAATCCCAAAAAGCCAGTGGAGATAAGGAAGGCTTGGGGTTCTCAACTAGTGATAACTTTAAATGCGCAGTTTTCTCTGAAAAGGAAAAGGAATTTACACCACAGCAAACTATTGAAATTCTTAAAGCAAAACATTCTGCTTCAATGGGTAAAGGATAGGAGAAAGTCCTGAGACAAAATTTCCATTATGTCTACCCAAAGAAGCAAACTAGAAAAGCCAAGGGTAAGGCTAAAGTTGAATCTGCGCTTGACAACGCACCTTTTGATATTTGTTGCGCTTCTCCTTCGAATGTCAAATCTGCGCATAAGGGTCATGCGCATGAAAGCCAAGCGCCTCAACGCCAGATGCGCATACTTAAGAAAAGCGCACCAAAACTTCAAAAGATGGTGTTTGTCAAAGCAAGTTCATCTGCTCCAGTAAAGAATGTTGCGCCAAAGAAAAGTAAAGAGTTTGTAAAAACCCAATCTATAAGTGGCTTACATCATTGTGTTGTGTGTGATGGTTTAGCTCACAAGGCTGCAGAATGCCTTTTGCGATTTGCTCCTAATGCCAAGGGATGTAAAAACCCTAAGGTTAGATAGGAGTGGGTTGTCAAAAGTTGCTAACTCTAGGACCCAAGAATAAAGGGGACCTGCGTTTTTTTAATGTCTATTTTTCAGGTCTCTTACTTCACTGCGTACTCTTCTCAAGCTAAAGCGCATATATGGTACCTCGACAGTGGATGTTCTAGACACATGACTGGAGATGTCACCTCTATTAAAGATGTGCATGAAGGAAGAGGTCCCTCTGTAACTTTTGGAGACAACAACAAAGGGCACATAGTTGGATATGGAAGAATCAGAAAAGATAAAGTGTGCATTGAGAAAGTTGGGCTCGTAGAAGGACTCAAGCACAACCTGCTCTCCATATCAAAATTCTGCCATAAAGGTTTGGAATGCCACTTCACTGCAACGCATTGCTACATCAAAGATGGTATATCCGGACTAACTTTGCTCACAGGAACTCGAAGACCAATGTTTACATTATTGATCTTACTGCTATAGATTCTATCACTAATCTCTGTTTTGTAGCAAAGAATGTAAGTGAAATCAGCTGGCTATGGCATAAGCGCTTAAGTCATTTGAACTTCAAGTATTTGGCTAAGCTAGGAAGGGAAAATCTTGTCAAAGGACTTCCCAAAGTAGCTGACCATCATGATAGAAAATGCGCAGCATGCCAGCTCGGTAAACAACCTAAGCAGTCTTTCTCCAGCAAGATTGCCTCCTCAACTTCCAAATGTTTACAACTGCTTCACATGGACTTGTTTGGACCGATCACCACCGCGAGCATTGAAGGAAACAAATATACTTTAGTTGTGGTGGATGATTACTCAAGATATACATGGGTCGAAATGATGATATCCAAAGATGACTGCTATGATATCTTGACTGCTCTCTTTCGAAAGCTCCAAACTCAAAAGGAAGATGACATCGTGAGCTGGTAGGCTTAGTCGCACACCTACTAAATTAGACCTAACTCGGCCACTAATAATGTAAATAGGGTAAGTCAGGGTCGATCCACGAAGAACGATGATTATTTGCGAACAGTCACTTGACCAGATTGGGGGTTTAATTGAGATTTTAATTAATTCCTAAGACGGGAAAATAAACTAAGATGATAAAAACAATGATTTAAAAGCACTTCAGATTGATCACTATCCCCGTCCTCTAATTCAATTTCATTGGTACTTCTTATTCTCCGTAAATCCTATTTACTTGATCACGAGATATATTGCAATCTCTGTCTCTTCTTACAGATTAGTCTATAGCAGTGGCACACTCACTATAAACCCTAATTAATAAATTAATCTAACTGGCACAGTCTAGAACGCAGAATTAATTGATTCAATTTAAGAGACTAAGATCAAGAACGCTTTCTAGGTTACTAGATAATCGTTTAATTTTGCCTACTCCCCGAATTGCTATGGCACATACACAATTCGTGGAGATGCTACGGTGAAAAACCCTAATTCTGGCATAGAACAGAGAATTCTAGCATAGAACAAGAAATAGAACTAATGGATTGGCCAAATCCACAAACCCTAAATATTAATCTAGAATCAGAACAGACAAAATTATAAATAGATCAACAAAAGAATAAGAAAAATTACCTCAATTGAATTAAAGAAGATTCAAGATCTCAACCCAAAGTAATGGAGTTTAGTTCTCCATTAATGGTTACACAAAGCTTTAGAGAGAAAAAGAAAGAACGTGGTATTCAAAGTCCAGAGAGAATAAATAACCTAATCCTCATTCTAAACTAATTAATGACTTTTTTTAAAATTCAAAAATAAAAAGATAATAAAAAAAAATAAAAAAAACCAAAAAAAATCAGTCCCAGCCGCCGCTCACTTTGTACGGAGGTTGACTTTCACCATTTTACAATTCAGCCCCTGGAGTTTTAATATTTTCAGTTCAGTCCTCCAAGTTTCAGAATTGTCCAAACAGCCCCTCAACTTCCAGAAATTTCAGTTTGGCCCCTGCGCTCTTCCGCCAGTTAACTTTGACTTGACTTTGACTACTTGACCATCGAGACAGACGTTGAAGCTCACCAAAAAATTACATCCAGGAAAATAATTAACTAATAACGACTATTCTACCCCGGATTACAATAAAGCTCAAATGATAAAATAATGTCTCAAATACATCAAATCTAGTCTAAAATACATCAAAATGAACCAAAATATATGAGAGAATAAGGTAAATAATGTATACAAAATCCACCACATCAAATTCCCCCACGCTTAGACCGTTACTCGTCCCTGAGTAACATCCTAACCCCACTCTAAACTCCGGTCTAATCAGCGTAGCATAGGAGAAAATGACCCCTAGTCTCCTCTAACCTCCTCAGTCACAAGTCAACAAACACAAACAACTCGGAGTATAAGAAACTCCGTCCCCATATAACTCCAGGAAATCAAATAAAGATCAATGGCCTTAGCCCGATACAAACTCCAAGATAGTGAAAAACCGTATCCGGACTAAGGCCCACTCATAAAAGCCACGGGGAACTAAAATATCCTATGTTTCCCCCACGCTAGTCTCACACTACAAGTCTCCCTCATAAAAATAAGTTTTTGGTCGGGTAGTGGTCCCGCGTAAAACTCACCTCGTGTTTAGCACCAACACCCCCTTATAACTCCAAAGCAATACGAGGATTTCTATCCTATTACCCACTAACCGAACCTCCAACATCAAAATATCCTAACCCGAGACTCCAAACCCCCTTATGACTTCACTCCGGTGAATAAATGATAAAAATCACTCAAAATCTCACCTTTTGCCTAAGCGCCCTTTCGGGTTTTCACTTAGCCTCTCTATTTTTTATTTTATTTTTATTATTTTTTATTTTTTATTATTTTTTTTTTTTTTAAGAAAATGAAATAAAATGCGTACTCTATATCATACAAACCCGTCCCCCACGCTTAAACTACACAGTGTCCTCAATGTGTGCAACAATAAAAATATAGGACAATTTAAACGTAAGGGAAAGGAAGAAAGGTACCATCACTCCTGCTGCTGCTGAGACCCGGAGGCCTCACCTGAAGAACGGGTTCACGGGACTCGCGCCTCCTCATCCTAGCCGCTCTCCTATTAGCCATCATTGTGTGCAACTGTTCCGGAAGAGGTGTATAGATCCGAGGTTCTGGCTGCTGAATCCACAGCTCCATCTGACGCTGTCGTCCGAAGATAGTGGTCACATGATCCTCCAGCGCCTCAAGCCGGTCAGAGAACTCAGCCCATCTCCTATCCTCAAGTGCATGCCTCTCCTGCAACAGTCTCATAATCGCCTCATAACCACCCTCCTGCTGCTCCGGGACTCTAACCTCAGTAACTGCCAAATGTCCCTGTTTTTTTCTTAGGACCTTATCCTCAGGATACCGCCCATTCCAATCATTCACTCCATCCATCCGCCAGTCTTTCGGTTTATCACCGCTCGGAAAAACCGCCCCCCTATGGCACCGAATCGGAATGTTGTTGTCCCCATACTCAAATGTCAAGGATTGATCATCTCGAATGATTGTTTTGAAACGCTCATACCGAGTCAGGAAAAGAAATCATAGAATTCCGGTGCCCCGAGAAACTCTGCTGAAGCTGGGGGGGTTTTCGCATACTTCCCAAGCAAAAGAGTAATCATACCCCCCACCGGTATACACCACCTGGCTTAGATACAAAATTGTCACACCTTATAAGAAAACTGTCGACCCAATCCGGAATGGAGGCGGCCTCAGGAATTACCGTTCTCATCATTGCAATATCAAAGCGATTCAGTTTGGTCAACTCTTTCTTTCCCAGAAAAGTCATAGATAGACCCCTGAAGAATAACGCCCACGCAGGGTGAGTGAGGTACTTTGATATGAGAAAGGGCTTGTGCATCGGCTTCCCAGTCAACTCAAAGAAAAACTTATCCACAAAATTCGTCATTTTCAAGAAACTCGCCTTTGGGTTCTTGCACCCCAAACGACTTCCTGATATCCCTATAACTCAACTCCCTCACTTTATCATTAAGATTAAACCGAACGCTCCTTTCCCCATTCACTACAACCCGCTCAAAAGTGGACAGAAATTCTAAGGTGAATCTCCTATACACCGGTGCGCTCTTCCCTAAAAAATTCTCAATACCACTCATTTGCATCAACTGACGTACCGGAGCATCAAGACCCAATTGTTCAAGAGCAGTTACATCCAAAAATTTTGTTACTAAAATCTTTCGGCTCGGTCTATCTAGTTTTCTCCATTTCTCCTTTTGATCCGCCGTCAAGGTTTTCAAACCCATATAATTATTCTCCTCAAGCGAATTAACTTCCCCGGAGGGGGTAGGCAAAGGCTCCTCTTCCCTAGCCCGCTTTTTACCTCCCGCACTTGATTTACCCATCACCACCATAATGAGCAATTCACAATGATAAACGACACCAACAATTTACCAACCACACAATCCACAAAAACAATAACAACTCCCCAACAATGTCCACCGAAACCACACAACACCACCCACCAATTTCAACACAATATCAATTTATTCACACTATCATCGCTCACCATTCACTCACCAATAACAATTGAGCAATAATATTAATACCAAAATCACACAACCTCAACATAACCACAAAACTAGCACAATGCACAACGAATCCTCCTCAACTGCACCCAACAAATTAAGAGCAAGGAAAGATGAGAATTGTTACCTTCTAATGCTCCAATAATGACCAACAATACTCCTTGTCCCTCCTAGATTGCTCCAAGATAAGCCCCAAAATTTGAATTCTAGGGTTCTTGAAATTGGACTTCAAATTCGAAATTGAAGGTTAATATGGTGATCGAAAGTGATTTTGGGGTGGGGATGCCGGAATTGTGACCGGCCGGCGTTATGGATCTTTAGGGGAGAGAAAGAAAGAGCGAGAGATAGAGAGAGAGAGACTGTCAGGGAGGGAGATCACCGGAATAAAGGGGTTGGGGTGCCGGCAGTTTGGAGGTGGGGAAGAAGAGAGAGAGAGAGAGAGACTGTGAGGGAGAGGGGAACATGAGGGAGGGAGATCGTGAGGGAGTTACTGTGAGGGAGGGGGTTCGCCGGCGTGAATGGGGAGTGCCGGGTGAATGGTGGTGAAGACGAAGAAAGAGAGAGAGAGAGAGAGAGAGAGAGCGTGAGGGAGGGGGGAAACGGGTTTAGAGAGAGAGAGAGAGAAGGAGAGGAATGGGTTTTTTTTTTTTTTTTTTCATACCATAGTGACCAGCCCTTGTGGCACAAGAATTGAGTCCTTCACTTGTGGCACAAGGACTGGGTAAAATTTCCCAATCTGCCTTCCTCCTTTTTTTTTTTTTTTTTTTTTTGGCCAGCCCTTGTGGCACAAGAATTGAGCACTTGTGGCACATCATCAAAAACAAAATATACCTTTAGTAGCACCGATTCCAAACATAAATAAAACTACAAAAATTGAAAAAATAATATACACTATAATTAATTTAAAAGCCTAAAATAAAAATAAAAACCAAGAAAATTAAGCAAATTAAATCCGGGTTGCCTCCCGGTTAGCCGCCCTTCTTTAACGTCTTTAGCTAGACCAAATGCCAGGAAAACACCCGCATGCATCAAAGTTTAAAGTCTTTGACAAGACTCGGACCCAAAGCTATCAAACATATACCGGGTCTTGGAGATCAACCACCTCCAAATCCGCGGTATTCACGACTTCGTTTTCAAAATACGGTTTTCAACCGTTGACCATTAACTTTGAATCCTTTGTCCTCATTAGGACTAGAGATTACCACCGTCCCAAGCTAGGACACCTCCCTCACCACATAAGGGCCGGTCCACCGAGACCTCAACTTGCCCGGAAACAAACGAAGACGTGAATTAAAAAGAAGGACCTTTTGACCAACCTTAAAGTCCTTTCTAATGATCATTTTATCATGCCATATCTTCGCTCGTTCCTTGTAAAGAAGATTATTCTCATAGGCATCTCTCCTAATCTCATCCAACTCACTCAAATGCAATTTTCGCTCCTCACCGGAACCTCTAAGTTCAAATTAAACTTTTTGACCGCCCAATAGGCTTTGTGTTCAAGCTCCACCGGTAAATGGCAAGGTTTACCAAAAACCAACCGATATGGTGACATACCAATCGGTGTCTTATATGCCGTCCGGTAAGCCCACAACACATCATCAAGCCTTTGACTCCAATCCTTTCTATTCGGGTTCACAGTTTTTTCAAGGATGGATTTTATCTCTCTATTGGACACCTCGGCTTGACCATTAGTTTGGGGATGATAAGCAGTCGACACCTTATGGGTGATGTAATATCTCTTGACTAGAGCTTCGACTGTCTTATTGCAAAAATGGGTCCCCCTATCACTAATAATGGCCCTTGGCATCCCAAACCGACACAGAATGTTGCTCCTAAGGAAGTTGACCACTATTTTTGAATCATCGGTGCGGGTAGGGATGGCTTCCACCCATTTGGACACATAGTCCACCGCAAGCAAAATGTACACAAACCCACAAGAATTAGGGAACGGACCCATAAAGTCTATCCCCCACACATCAAAGATTTCACAATTCACAATGAGGGTTTGTGGCATTTCATCACGGCGCCCAATATTACCAACCCTTTGGCACCTATCACAAGTCTGACAAAAAGTGACCGCATCCCGGAACAAAGTTGGCCAAAAGAAGCCACAATCCAAGACTTTCCTAGCGGTCTTTTTCGCACCAAAATGACCACCACACGCATACTCATGACAGAATTTGAGAATAGAGGACACCTCACTGTCGGGAATACACCTCCGAATGACTTGGTCGGCACAATGCCTCCACAAGTTGGGCTCATCCCACACATAATATTTGGCATCACTACGGACTTTGTCTCTTTTCGAATTTGACATCCCCGGAGGGAATTTATTCGAGACAAGAAAATTGACCAAGTCCGCATACCAAGGGGCCACTGAATTAACTGCCCAAAGAACCTCATCAGGCAACTCACCCGGATTGGGGCTTGTTTATAAGGTTTGTCCTCCTCCATTACAAGGCGGCTCAAATGATCGGCAACTAGATTTTCAGCCCCCTTTTTTGTCCTTAACCTCTATGTCAAACTCACTCAACAAGAGAATCCACCGAATGAGTCTCGGTTTAGCCTCTTTCTTAGACATTAAATACTTAAGAGCAGCGTGGTCGGTTTATAAACAATGATTTTAGTGCCCAACAAGTAGGACCTAAATTTTTCTAGTGCAAAACCACCGCCAACATCTCTTTTCAGTAGTGGAGTAATTTCTTTGTGCCCCATTCAAGGTCATAGACGCATAATAAATCACATGCGAGGCACGCTCCACTTTTTGACCCCAAAACCGCCCCCACGGCATAATCACTAGCATCACACATGATCTCGAAGGGACGAGACCAATCGGTGCTTGAATAATGGGGGTGGTTGTCAACCTAGACTTCAACTCATTAAAAGATTGCTTACAATTATCATTAAAATTAAAATCAACCTCTTTTTGCAACAGGGTGCATAGAGGTGAAGCAATCTTTGAAAAGTCCTTAATGAACCTCCGGTAAAACCCGGGCATGACCAAGGAATGACCGGACTTCACGCACATTGGTCGGGTAAGGAAGTGAAGAAATGACATCAATCTTAGCTTTGTCAACTTCGATACCCTTTTTCGACACAACTGTTGGGTTTCCAAGTAACATGCGCAGCGGAATATAGCAATTTAAAATTTTGAAACCCAAAGCCCATAGATCCGTTCGTATGATTAAATCAAATACAATAACATGAATATAGGATAAAACTAACCCTTGATGGCTATTTAATCTTCCTTGGTCTTTGGTGGAGAAACTTGAAGCTTGATCACGAAGAAAGTACGAACGACGAACTTTGAAGATGATGAGCTTCACCCTCTAGCGGTATCCACACCTTGAACAAATATCAAAGGAACTTCTTTGATCTTGGTTGCTAGACCAAAATTGTGAAACACGTTTTCACAATTATATTGACTATATGGAACTATGAATTTCTTGATCTAATCAAGAATATTATTCTCTCAATGAATTAGGAATTTTTTTGCTTAATGGCTGGTGAAAAGATGCTTTTATAGGACCTAGTCCTTAACTCTTAATGACCTAGGATTCCTAAATCCCGTCACCTTAATTAAGGCAAGTCCTTATTCTGCCAGGAATTCTGGCACGGTCGTGCCCCTTTATTTGGCACTGTCGTGCCAAATGGGTCGAACCCTGCCAGACCTTCCCCGAATATTGGCACGGTCGTGCCCCTATGTTTGGCACGGTCGTGCCAAACGGACCGAGCCTTTTGCCTTGGTTTGGATTTATGGCACGGTCGTGCCGTTTTAAATAGCGCACGGTCGTGCCAAAGCCAAAACCTGACATTTTTCCATAATTCCCCATTTAGTCCTTTATGATTCGTTCTATTTGTGTGTGACCCTCTAGGATTACACTAAGTTGGCAATGGGCTCAAACATGAACTCATAAGATATGATTAGGTTCTAGCAAACCGTCATACCTACCCAAATAGTGTAACTAGATACAAGTAGGGGTGGCATGGTAGGTATATACCAACTTTTTTTACCTTGTACCAGTACCAACCAAGATGAAGTTGGTACATGAAAATGAGTACCAGTACCGTACCAACAAACTCGGTATACCAACTTCTTGGTACGGTTGGTACTACACCTCTACCAAAGAAGGAAAAGTGGAAGACAAATTAACTGAAACTGTCAAAAACTAACTGAAACAGTAAAAAAAACTAACTGAAACTGTCAAAAACTAACTGAAACAGTCAAAAAACTAACTGAAACTGTCAACACTAACTGAAAATGTCAAAAACTTACTGAAACTATCTAAAAACTAACTGAAACTGTCAAAAACTAACTGAAACAATAAAAAAACTGACTGGAATTTTAAATAACACATTTTTTTTGTTTTTTTTTATATACTTTTCTATTAAATTATTAAATATATAATAAAAAATTATTTTTAAAAAAATAAACTTGGTACACGGTATACCAACCGAACTCATATTTGTGTACCGTGTACCAACCAATAATGCACACTCGGTACGGTACTACCGTACCAAACGTTCGGTATACCGACAGTCGGTATACCAAAGTCATCAGTTCGGCTGGTACTCGGTTGGTAGGTTTGGTTTGGTACAATTGGCCAGCCCTAGATACAAGTTCGCATTCCTTTAGAATATGCACACAATCCCTTTGTCCACGATGTCATTGAACACAAGTCATGGTCAAAGAGTCAACTTGTTTTGTTCAATACTTTTCTCGATTCCGAATATGTTGATAATCCAAATGACATTGATCCAATCAATTCATTTGAGTCCGGCCGAACATTTCATCAACATCATTCCTACAAGAGGCCCAAGCTTGACATCTCTCCGTGGAGGGACAAATCCATTTAGCTTATTATTCTTCCCACGGGAATCCGATTATGCCAATCATACCCTTTATAACTACCGTGTTAAGGTAGCGTTTGAATATGTCAAACAAAATGTTCATCAAGTGGAAGACAATAATAACTTCATGTCTAAGGATTCAATTGACATAACTAATATGAGATATATGTTCGACATAGACCATGACATAAATCTCATACAGCGGGTCATGTCCAGTACCTTGTTCCAAACAAAGTACCCATAAATCTAACATGATCATCCCATGATCATTTAGCCTTTATACTAGTGCTCAACAAGTACTAGGGACGGAGATTATTATAAGTAAACATGAACAACAATAATAATCAAAACATCTCTTTATTGATATGAAATAAATGATAACAATTACAACGTTTATTAAACGTGCCTAGGGCACCCACTACCAACAATCTCCCACTTGCCCTATGCCCAATCTCCCATGTATCTAATACCCATAGACCTAACATGACCATCATGTTTGGCTTGTGGAAGTCCCTTTGTTAGTGGGTCCGCAACATTGTCATCAGTAGGTACTCTGCATATATTTACGTCTCCCCTATCAACGATCTCTCGAATGATATGAAAACGCCTAAGTATGTGTTTGGATTTCTGATGTGCTCTTGGTTCCTTTGCTTGAGCAATAACACCATTATTATCGCAATAAAGGTCTATTGGATTAGCAATACTAGGAACCACTTCAATTTCAGTATGAACTTCTTAATCCAACAGCTTCCTTTGCAGCATCCGATGCAGCAATAGACTCAGCTTCTGTTGTGTAGAATCAGCGGTTGTACTTTGCTTGGAACTCTTCCAGCTTACAGCTCCACCATTTAACATAAACACAAAACCTTATTGCGATCGGCTATCATCTTTGTCGGTTTGGAAGCTTGCATCCGTGTAAGCATTTACAACGAGATCATCTTCCATTCCTCCATAGACCAAAAAGGAGTCTTTAGTTCTTCTCAAGTACTTAAGAATCGATTTTACAGCTATCCAGTGATTTTCGCCAGGGTCGGATTGGTATCTACTTGTCATGCTCAAAGCATAAGATACATCCGGCCTAGTACAAATCATGGCATACATGATGGACCTATATTGCCGAAGCATATGGAACATCATTCATTTTCTCACGCTCATCTTTTGTCTTAGGACATTGAGTCTTGCTTAGAGAAACTCCATGTAACACGGGCAAGGTGCCTCTCTT
>JAOWBW010000889.1:516019-555881 GCA_026119855.1 Campanula takesimana
TGGAGGTGGACGCGGACGCGGAGTGGGTAGGGTGGGGCTGTATAGGAGAGTTGGGTATGTGAGTGAGGGAGTTAAGATTTTCCGTAAAATGACTTACGGAGGAGAAATCCGTAAGTTGTTTTACGGAAAACCTAGCTTATTTCCATTGACCGTAAAATATTTTACATTGACTTTTTTTCCCATTTGGTTATCAAACACCGAAAAACATGTAAAATATTTTCCGTAAAATATTTTACGGTGAATCAAACGGAGCCTAACTTTGCGTAAGCTTGACATCTCAATTTTCAAGTGTAATTGTAACGACTCAAACTTTCCAACAATAATAATAATAATCCATAACTAGGAAATCCCAAACGTCAACATAATTCGAATCCAAGTTAACATGCAACAGCTAGTTTACTCTAACCATAATTCAAAACAAAGCGGAAGCATAACTAAAATTCAAATCTTAACGAATAGTACAACCCACTAGCTCTAACATAAAAGGAAACAATGTCTTAAAACTCTTCATTTAATCACGGACCGCCCTCCTCTGCGATCTAACCTTTCCCTTTACTATTACCTGGGGAAAAGAATATAAGAAAGGGGTGAGCGAACAATGCTCAGTAAGTTCATACGGGATCTCTTCGGGTACTAAGGAGAGATGACCGAAAGAACGGAGCCAAATAGTTATATTTCAACGAAAGGCTAACATCAATAATCTTAACTGTACATGTACAAAATACAGTTATCACGCTTAAAGAAATTATGGCCCTATCACAAGTTCGTCAATTCCATAATTACATACAACACCTTTTCAGGGTGTCAAGGGACCTTACACCTCCTCACGGTGCTCCCTTATAAGTTCGATCATGATCATTAAGCCACTTCATCAAGCAATATATATGTCTAATTCTTTTCAATCAAACTAGACTATCTTAATTAGTCCTTTTCACTCAGACTAATTCTTGCTAAGTCATTTTCAATCAGACTAAGCTACTGCACCTATTTCAATTAGACACAGTAATATTTCACATAGTATTCAAGGTACAAGAATACGTAAAGCAATTTCAATTTACTTAAGATACCCATTGAACAACACTTATCAAGGGTAAGATAATTCAAAAGACGTTATATCAACATCGGATTTCAAATACTACCGGCCACTGGTAGCTACACTTGAAAGAATTATGAGGATCCTACTTAAAAAGGATGAATCTCAAAAGACTTAGGAACGTAATCCCTTACCTTGGCTTGAGTTAATCTTCTTAGCAAAACCACGCGCACGAATCTACAATCATGCACAAAATATTCTTAGGACAAGTATTTACTATTTACTTTCCGTCCCATACTTTATTTCACTTGGTTAACCTTATGAGTTCATCTTCTTAAACCCCTTTAAGGTTGATATCCATTCTAGGATTTGTACAACCCTTTAAATTTATACCCAAAATACCCTTTTTAGGTTTACCAAAATACCCCTAGGGTTTCATCAAATCCCATCTAGGGTTTTACTATTTTCAATTCCTCATTCTAAATTCAACTATGTAACTAGTGTAACACCCGTGCCTTAAAGGCACGTCAAAAATACTTTTATAAATAATAATTGATACATACAAAGTTGACAAAAAATTCATTAAATAAAATATTCATAATGTAATTAATATAAACAACTACAATAGGTAGCTACATTTGAACTCTTTTGTATTATAGAATTTATAAAACACTAAAAAAAAATACAAATCTTACCATAAACATTGTTTTTTTTTTTTTTTTTTTTTTTGATGATGGTCGACCAATTGAAACAAATGAATGGAACATATATACCAATAAATCAGGTCCAAGTAGAAAATATAATTAGTTGATTCAAAAAAAAAAAAAAAATACAAATGTTACCATACCACAGCCCACTTGTCTCCAGCAAGATCCATTAAAATTAAAAAGCCCATGAACCATCATAGATACATACATGGCTCAATGAGCCGATTGTTATTAAAATAATAAATAAAAAAAAACTAAAGGGAGGGGCTAATGCCACTATATATTTTTCTTATCTACTACAAATTTTATAAAGAGACACAATTGCCCTTTCCTAATTTTGTAACTTGACGTGATCATCAATTGGTACTTAAGGCAATAATAAAACATTCTATAAATAAATAACACTATTGTAAGTAACACCATTATAAATTTTATTTATCCATAAAAAAAAAACTCAGATATTCCTTTTAAAAGCTTATTTCTTTCTCATTAATCAAAATATATTTTCCTCTCATTGTTTAGTATTTTCTCAACTTTCTTTTTCAAGAATAAAATAATAGGACACTTTTGATTAAAAATAAATAAGTGGCCTCATAAGGCATTACAAGCATGCTTTTGACATCCACATACATAAATATGCATCCAACTGTTTTGCTTAAAAAGTACAAATGTGATTTATATTGTATTTTTAAAAATATAAAATTTTAAAAAATAATTGGTTGATGGTTTTAATTTTTCTAAGTTATCTTCATTTTCAATTTCCATTCCATACATTTTTAGAATAAAAAACAAGCAACACAAGCTGTTGTTTATTGGAAAAAATGGGATGTGTATATGAACCGCAAATTACATCTTAAAAAAAAAAAAAAAAACTCAAAAAGTAGTTTGGAGTTGGGTCCTAATAATATGTGAAAGGAATTTCGTAAAAATGTCTGGAATAAAAATTGAAACTCAATTTAACAACTGTAAGATTATTATCACCTCTAATTCAAAATTAATGTCAATTATCCAAAATAAAAAGAGCATTAATTTTAAGATCGAATAACTATTATTATTTGTTTGAAGATATTGACTAAAAATAATGAATGTGAAATTAATTGACCAAAATGAGAAAATAAAAAAAGTAAAATTAATTAAAATTATATTACAGAAATATTCAATGAAGTATTTATGCTTAAAAAGTGGGATTCAATAGTAATATATCAAAGAAGGTTAGTAGGGGGAATTGAGTCAACACACTCATTAATTCTCCTAAAATTTTGCAACCGTAGTGGATAAGCATAATTTGTAGTGGCATTAGCCCCTCCCAAAACTAAACTATAAAAGATAAAGAAGATACAAACCCTAACCCTAATCACATCATTCAAACGGCGCCTCCCTCCCTCTCTCCTCTCCACCGACGTTCTCCATCTCATTTCTTGTCAACGACATATATTCGATCTCTACGTGATTCTTACCGCTTTGCGTTGATTCCATTTTGGGTACTTTCGTTATCTTCCTAATATTGATTAATTCAAGTCAAAATTTAATGAAGATGTACTCATTTTCGTTAAATTCGCGTTTTCAAAAGTCGATCTTTTGTTGATTTTGAGAAGTGGGACTTTAAGGGATCGTTCTAAAATTTTTATTTCTCAAAGGATTCGTCTTAATTCATCCTTCGAGAATGTTAACAAACTCCGATTTCGTCTCTTGGGTAAATTCAAAAATCCCAGACTTCTTGTCTTGGGTATTTCATAGTATTTTTTGTATTATTTTTCAATTTTTATTTAAAAACTCATATTTGGTTAATGTATTATGGTTTCATCTTGCAGATTACAAGACACAAATCTCGTAGATCATAAGCTTAAGGATTCAGCAAACAAAAAGGGCAAATGCAATTCAGGTATCAGTATAAATTTTTATTGATTACTACAATCAAGTTTCAATATTCATAAAAAAATTTTAAACTTAAAAGTATACAGAAATTATTTGAATAACCTACCTTTTCCTTGATCGGACTTTCTTTTTTTACCTACACACATTGATCTTGTGATCTTCATGTTGATATCTGTAAAAATCGTAGCTATGTTTTGTACATGAAGAATTGATATACTTGCTTATTTGTTTGAATACTCTGCAACTTTGTAGTCTAAGTAAATGGAGAAAATGTGGAGGAAGTGTCACGACCCGAAATATAGGCTCTATTTTATTAGTAATTAAATGATTTTTATTTAATTATTTGCTTATTTATTTATTTAAATTATTAATTATTTAAATAATTAGGTGTGCAATTTATGTGTTATAATATTTATGTCTAGCATTTTAATTGAGTCATTTGGGTTAATGTGGTATTGTTGGGTCTTAATTGTTAGTAGGGAGTAGTATGTGTGTGTAGTGTGAGAGAGGGGCCTAAGTGTAATATTTTGAATTATTTCCCCCTACTCCCCTCACTCCCTCACCTTCTCCCTCACTCTCTCCATCCTCTCCCAGACAACTCCCTCCCTCTCTCTAGCTTTGGTAAGCATTTTCTTCTCCTTCCTTCTCTCTTAATTTTCTCCATCCTCCTTTCATTATTATTCATTTCTTAAAGCGTGAAACATGTTTAGATCGTCGATAGGATCGTAGGAAGCCAAAAAGAATTGAATTCCGTCAACTTTCATTATTTTCAAGTAAGTTCTTTTCCCCCATTTTAATGCTAAAATGTTCATATCATGTTTAGATGTTTTGATGTGTTACATTTGAAGTTTGGATGAGTTTTGAATTTATTGAGAATTTATTTTGGGTTTCGATCAAAAATGGTGAAATCTTGAATGTTGGGTTTGATTCTTGATTTTGGTTGTTAAATGTTGTTTTAGGAGTCTTTTTAGACTTATTAGTTGTTTTGGTACATTAGTATACTAGTTGAAATGTTGGATTTGGTGGAAATGGTTTTGTGGTATAAAAAGGGAAGAACCTTTGTTGTTCATCCCGATTTCCAGGAAATTCAGATGATTGGGCGGCCGCACAAAATAGTCTGGGCGACCGCACATCTATCTGAAAGCTTTTGTTCTTGTTTTGGCTCTTTTTGGGCGACCGCACATACCCTTCTGGGCGGCCGCACAGATCTCTGAAAGTTTAACATTGGTCAAAATTGTGTGATTGAAGAATGTGTTTTGGTCTAAGTCTTGGGTGTCCTTCTAGTTGACCTTAGTGATCATTGTAGTATACTTTAGTGATAGAATCGGGTCCTTTGTGATCAAGTTTGTGTTTGAAATTCATTAATTGTTAATTTGGATTTTGAAGCACCTTTATTGTGCATTGTTGGTTCATTTCATCTCCTTGGTGATTATTTGGCATGATTCCCTACTTTGGAATCCTTTGTTGTTTATCGTGCTAGTATTTTATTACTTAGCCTTTACGTGAAAGCCCAGCTGGTATTTTGTGTGTGTTTGGGCGATGGGAAAAGATTATATGGCAAAGCCAGTCCATTATATGTGGACCATTGTTTTGCCCCCTTCTATACCCCTTCTCCAGATTGGCCTTGGAAAGGATAAGTCAGCGTTCCTTTGTGAATGTATCTGGCTAACGGGCATGACTTTGTGTCATGGTCCTTGTCCTTTGTGACACTTTTATGGTTATTGGTTCTGGTACCGGGGTTTTCTCTTCTTCGGCTTTTATGCTATTATGAGATGATGATTGGTTGATTATTGAAGCTGCGCAGCGATCCTTTATTTGGATGTTCCCGTTTGGAAAACCTTGGCTATATCCTTTGTTATGTGTTTATTTCCGCTGCTATCTGTTATGTGATAAATGCTATGTGATATGTGATATTTATTATTGCTTATTGTATATTGTATCATAGCATGTCATGTAGTTGCATTAGTAACTTATTGAGATTTATCTCACCCCCTTTTCTTTTATCTTTGTTTTTCCTTAACCCCCCCAGGTGCTAAGGATTAGTCTCGCTGATCACGAGAAAGAGGACGTCGAGTGTGGATCCGTTCTTTTGGGAAGGTTGTTATAGGTGGGTTTACATTATGTAAATGTGTAACCTTTTTGGGGTAGTTGTACCAAACAATGACGTCGTTAAGAATTGTATATTCATATTTTGTTGGGCATAAACTTGTGGAAGTTTATGATAGTTGTATTTAGTTTTTATTAAACTTGGTTTTGTAAAACTTTGGTTTATCACCTTTTGGTATTAAATGGAATTTTTAACCTTGGTATTTCATAGTTTTGGTTTTAGAGTCGATGTCCAGATCGTGGTCTCGGGTCCGCGGGGTCCGGGGTCGCGACAGTTGGTATCAGAGCTATGGCATTAGCTCTAAGTATAAGTCTAGGTGGATTAGTATGACCTAGGTGGGTAGTAGTGTGCGGAGTGATTAACGGTTGATGTTTTATGCAGGTAATTACTCGCAATGTCTGGAAGAAGAAACAGAGGAGGTACTAGTGGGGCTCAGAATCAGAATGATACAAGGGAAGAAGCCCGTGCCATGTTTCAAGGCATGTTTGAGGCGGCCATGAAGGCCATACATGATCAAGGTCCGAGGGTAGAGCAAGCACCACCCCGCTATGGATTGGAGCAATTTCTGAAGTTGAAACCGGTTGAATTCAATGGGGAGCCCGATGTAAGGAAAGCTGAGTTGTGGATTGAGTCTATGGAGAAGATTTATGATGTATTTGGGTGTTCGGATGAGGACAAGGTCCGGTTCGCGGCTTACAAGCTTGTGGGAGCCGCCGAGCATTGGTGGAAAGGTGTTAAAGCTACTTGGGATGATACTCACACGGTGTATGCGTGGGAGTTGTTCGTGCGCAAATTCAAGGAGCATTTCATTCCGGTTGTTGATCAAAACCGAAAGGAGATCGAGCTACTCAACCTAGAGCAAGATGTGTTGTCTATAGCACAATACTCGGCGAAGTTCATAGAATTAGCCCGGTATTGCGACTATTTGGTGAGGACCGAGGAACAAAAAGCTATGAGATTTATTCGGGGACTGAAGACCTCCATCCGTACTCAACTGATTGCCCAACGGATTGTGACATTACAGGATGCGGTGGACCGAGCCTATCTTATAGAGCAAGATATTGGGGAACATAAGAGGAAGATCGAGGTGGCCAACCCGAGTAAGCAAGGAGCACAGAGCAAGCCACAACCAAGGATTGATAATCGAGGTAACTTTGGGGGACAATCTCAGCCCCGAGGGCAACCGATCTCAAGGAACCCGGGTACCACTTCCGGGAACCAAGGGAGCCAAATTAGGAAGCCTTGTACCTTTTGTCAGAAAGTAGGCCATGCGGAGGATAGGTGTTGGAAAAAGCAAGGCAAGTGTACCAATTGTGGTGAAATGGGGCACTTTGCGAGAGAGTGCACGAGGTACCGAGGTCAAGCATCCGGGTCAGGAGTCGGTATTAATCAGGGTCAGAAAAGGGATGCCGCTGGGAAGCCCAAAGTGCAAGGGAAGGTTTATGCCATGAATCAACAACAAGCTACCGATGATCCATCCGTTATTGGAGGTATTGTTTCTGTGTCTAATGTGAGCGCACGAGCGTTAGTAGATCCAGGATCATCTCATTCATACATTTCTGTGCAATTTGCTTCCATGTTAAATGCTGCATTCGAGTCTTTACCGTACGTGCTAGAGGTGTCGACCCATATAGGAGAATGCCTGATTGCTGATCGAGTCTTTCGTGCTTGTGATGTGGTTATTTGTGGTCGAGTCCTTTGTGCGGATTTGGTAGTTCTTCCTATCCAAGACTTTGATGTCATTTTGGGTATGGATTGGTTGAGCAAGTTTCATGCTTCTGTTGATTTCCGTAAGAAAACTGTTACTTTTTCTATGCCCGATGTGCCTAAATTTGTGTTTGAGGCTAGTCCTCTGAGTAGAAAGGTTCGCTTAATTTCTTTTATGAAAGCGAGAAAATTTTTGTATAGTGGTTGTGAGGGGTATTTGGCTAGTGTTCTTGATACTAGGAAGGAATCCCCTAGTTTTGATAGTGTTCGGGTAGTCCGGGAATTTCCCGATGTTTTCTCTACCGAGTATGATATTCCTCCCGATCGTGAGATTGAGTTTTGTATAGATCTTTTGCCGGGTACGGCTCCAATTTCGAAAGCGCCTTATAGGTTAGCTCCCGCAGAGTTGAAGGAATTAAAGGTTCAGTTGCAAGAGTTGGTTGAACGAGGGTTTATCCGCCCTAGTGTTTCCCCGTGGGGAGCACCGGTTTTGTTTGTGCGGAAGAAAGACGGTTCGTTGAGATTGTGCATCGATTACCGGAAGTTGAATCAGGTTACGGTGAAGAATAAGTATCCTCTACCGCATATTGATGATTTGTTTGATCAGCTTCAAGGGTCCGTGGTTTTCTCTAAGCTTGATTTGAGGAGTGGGTACCATCTGTTGAAGGTTCGATCGGAGGATATTCCGAAGACTGCTTTTCGCACTCGGTATGGTCATTATGAGTTCTTGGTTATGCCGTTTGGGTTGACGAACGCGCCGGCTGTATTTATGGATTTGATGAACCGGATTTTCCATCCCTATCTTGATTCGTTCGTGGTAGTCTTCATCGACGACATTCTTGTTTATTCGAAATCTCGAGAGGAGCATGAGCAGCATTTGAGGACAGTTTTATCCGTTCTTGCGAGGGAGAAATTATTTGCGAAGTTTAGTAAATGCGAATTTTGGCTCGAGAAGGTGTCATTTCTGGGTCATGTGATTTCGAAAGATGGGATTTCTGTGGATCCTTCGAAGATTGAAGCTATAGTGGATTGGAAGAGACCCGAATCAGTGACCGAGATTCGTAGTTTTCTGGGTTTAGCCGGGTATTACCGAAGATTTATTGAAGGGTTTTCGAGGATTGCTACTCCGATGACTCAGTTGACCCGGAAGAATGTTCCGTTTGTGTGGACCGAGAAATGTGACAAGAGTTTCGAGGAATTGAAGAAGAGGTTGACTACCGCACCGATCTTGAATTTGCCTAATGGGAGCGATGGTCTAGTGATTTATAGTGATGCTTCGAAAGAGGGTTTGGGTTGTGTGTTGATGCAGAATGGGAAAGTAATTGCGTATGCTTCGAGGAAGTTGACCCCTAGTGAACAGAATTACCCGACTCATGATATGGAGTTAGCGGCTATAGTCTTTGCGTTGCACAAATGGAAGCACTATCTTTATGGAGCGAAGTTTGAGATTTTTACGGATCACAAGAGTTTGAAATACCTCTTCTCTCAGAAGGAATTGAACAACCGACAGCGCCGATGGATGGAATTGTTGAAGGATTTTGATTGTACGATTTCTTATCATCCGGGGAAGGCGAATGTGGTAGCCGATGCGATTAGTAGAAAGTCTTATGTGGCTTCGATGATGGTCCGTGAATGGAAAATGCTTGAGGATGTTCGAGATTGGTCTCCTCGTGAATCGAGACATGGGGCTGTTTTTGCGAATATTAGGGTATCTC
This sequence comes from Campanula takesimana, assembly GCA_026119855.1. Lineage (NCBI taxonomy): Eukaryota > Viridiplantae > Streptophyta > Magnoliopsida > Asterales > Campanulaceae > Campanula > Campanula takesimana. The sequence goes on from JAOWBW010000889.1 coordinate 525,164, forward strand.
CGACCCTAATTCAGAGGATAAAGGAAGCTCAGAAAGAAGATTCTGAGTTGGTGAAGATAATGGGTAAATTGAAGGAAAAGAATTTCGAGGATTTTTCTGTTAGCCCGATGGGAGTGTTGACTTTCCGTGGTCGTTTGTGTGTTCCGGATGTTGATGGAATTAAACAGAGAGTTCTTGATGAGGGTCACAAATCGAGGTATACTATTCATCCGGGCAGTACGAAGATGTATCAGGATTTAAAGCAGCAATTTTGGTGGATAAATATGAAAAGGGAAATAGCTGAGTATGTATCAAAGTGTTTAACGTGTCAGCAGGTCAAAGCCGAGCATCAGAGACCCGCGGGATTGCTTCAGCCGTTAGAGATTCCCGAGTGGAAATGGGAGCATGTGACTATGGATTTCGTTACGGGACTACCTCGCACCCGTAGGAAGTTTGACAGTGTTTGGGTGATAGTGGATAGATTGACCAAGAGTGCTCATTTCTTGCCTATTGATATCAGGTATTCGATGGAGAAGCTTGCGACCCTTTATATCGATGAGATTGTTAGATTGCATGGGGTTCCGGTTAGCATCGTGTCAGATCGAGACCCGAGGTTTACTTCTAGATTCTGGAAGGCGTTTCAGGAAGCTTTGGGTACAGAATTGCGATTCAGTACAGCTTTTCATCCTCAGACCGACGGTCAATCCGAGAGGACTATTCAGATTTTGGAGGATATGTTGCGAGCGTGTTCGATAGACTTTTCTGATTCTTGGGATTCGCACCTACCGTTAGTAGAATTCTCTTACAACAACAGTTATCAGGCTAGTATCGAGATGGCACCGTATGAGGCTCTGTATGGAAGAAAGTGTAGATCGCCTATTTGTTGGGATGAGGTCGGTGAAGCGAAAGTTTTGGGTATTGATTTGCTTCGGGATTCGGTTGAGAAAGTTAAAGTTATCCGGGATCGATTGAAGACAGCCCAGAGTCGACATAAGAGCTACGCAGACAACCGAAGGCGAGTCCTTAGTTTTCAGATTGGTGATTTGGTATTCTTGAAAGTGTCTCCGAAGGTGGGTATTCCTAGGTTTGGGAAGAAAGGCAAGTTGGCTCCGAGGTTTATTGGCCCGTTCGAGATTTTGGGAAAGGTTGGACTTCTAGCGTATCGTCTTGCGTTACCGCCATCTTTGGACAGGTTGCACAACGTCTTTCACGTTTCTATGCTTCGGAAGTATGTTCATGACCCATCGCACGTGTTACCGAGGATACCGGAAGATATTGAGCCCGATATGACTTATGAGGAACGACCGGTTCGGATCTTAGATTCCAAAGTTCAAGAGTTGAGAAACAAAAGCATTGCGTTGGTTCGACTCCTTTGGAGGAATCATAATATTGAGGAGTCGACGTGGGAGCTTCGTGATGAGATCGAGAGGAAATTTCCGTGGCTTTTTGTTTAAGGTAATTCTCGTTAAAATTCGGGTCAAATTTTCTTTAAGGGGGAGTGAATGTCACGACCCAAAATATAGGCTCTATTTTATTAGTAATTAAATGATTTTTATTTAATTACTTGCTTATTTATTTATTTAAATTATTAATTATTTAAATAATTAGGTGTGCAATTTATGTGTTATAATATTTATGTCTAGCATTTTAATTGAGTCATTTGGGTTAATGTGGTATTGTTGGGTCTTAATTGTTAGTAGGGAATAGTATGTGTGTGTAGTGTGAGAGAGGGGGCCTAAGTGTAATATTTTGAATTATTTCCCCCTACTCCCCTCACCTCCCTCACCTTCTCCCTCACTCTTTCCATCCTCTCCCAGACAACTCCCTCCCTCTCTCTAGCTTTGGTAAGCATTTTCTTCTCCTTCCTTCTCTCTTAATTTTCTCCATCCTCCTTTCATTATTATTCATTTCTTAAAGCGTGAAACATGTTTAGATCGTCGATAGGATCGTAGGAAGCCAAAAAGAATTGAATTCCGTCAACTTTCATTATTTTCAAGTAAGTTACTTTTCCCCCATTTTAATGCTAAAATGTTCATATCATGTTTAGATAATGTTTGATGTGTTACATTTGAAGTTTGGATGAGTTTTGAATTTATTGAGAATTTATTTTGGGTTTTGATCAAAAATGGTGAAATCTTGAATGTTGGGTTTGATTCTTGATTTTTGGTTGTTAAATGTTGTTTTAGGAGTCTTTTTAGACTTATTAGTTGTTTTGGTACATTAGTATACTAGTTGAAATGTTGGATTTTGGTGGAAATGTGTTTTGGGTATAAAAATGGAAGAACCTTTGTTGTTCATCCCGATTTCCAGAAATTCAGATGATTGGGCGGCCGCACAAAAATAGTCTGGGTGACCGCACATCTATCTGAAAGCTTTTTTTCTTGTTTTGGCTCTTTTTGGGCGACCGCACATACCCTTCTGGGCGGCCGTACAGATCTCTGAAAGTTTAACATTGGTCAAAAATTGTGTGATTGAAGAACGTGTTTTGGTCTAAGTCTTGGGTGTCCTTCTAGTTGACCTTAGTGATCATTGTAGTATACTTTAGTGATAGAATCGGGTCCTTTGTGATCAAGTTTGTGTTTGAAATTCATTAATTGTTAATTTGGATTTTGAAGCACCTTTATTGTGCATTGTTGGTTCATTTCATCTCCTTGGTGATTATTTGGCATGATTCCCTACTTTGGAATCCTTTGTTGTTTATCGTGCTAGTATTTTATTACTTAGCCTTTACGTGAAAGCCCAGCTGGTATTTTGTGTGTGTTTGGGCGATGGGAAAGATTATAATGGCAAAGCCAAGTCCATTATAATGTTGACCATTGTTTTGCCCCCTTCTATACCCCTTCTCCAGATTGGCCTTGGAAAGGATAAGTCAGCGTTCCTTTGTGAATGTATCTGGCTAACGGGCATGACTTTGTGTCATGGTCCTTGTCCTTTGTGACACTTTTATGGTTATTGGTTCCGGTACCGGGGTTTTCTCTTCGGCTTTTATGCTATTATGAAGATGATGATTGGTTGATTATTGAAGCTGCGCAGCGATCCTTTATTTGGATGTTCCCGTTTGGAAAACCTTGGCTATATCCTTTGTTATGTGTTTATTTCCGCTGCTATCTGTTATGTGATAAATGCTATGTGATATGTGATATTTATTATTGCTTATTGTATATTGTATCATAGCATGTCATGTAGTTGCATTAGTAACTTATTGAGATTTATCTCACCCCCTTTTCTTTTATCTTTGTTTTTCCTTAACCCCCCCAGGTGCTAAGGATTAGTCTCGCTGATCACGAGAAAGAGGACGTCGAGTGTGGATCCGTTCTTTTGGGGAAGGTTGTTATAGGTGGGTTTACATTATGTAAATGTGTAACCTTTTTGGGGTAGTTGTACCAAACAATGACGTCGTTAAGAATTGTATATTCATATTTTGTTGGGCATAAACTTGTGGAAGTTTATGATAGTTGTATTTGGTTTTTATTAAACTTGGTTTTGTAAAACTTTGGTTTATCACCTTTTGGTATTAAATGGAATTTTTAACCTTGGTATTTCATAGTTTTGGTTTTAGAGTCGACGTCCAGATCGCGGTCTCGGGCCCGCGGGGTCCGGGGTCGCGACAGGAAGTGTGCTTTTATTTATATGTAAATTGAAGAGACTGGATAAATGCTTTGGAATGGACAGTCCCATTAATCAGCACAAAAAAAAAATTGACATTGGAACTCGCCTAAATTATGTTTGAGAATCTGTATGTATGTATGGGAATCAATAACTAATTAAATGTGATAATGATTTTTTTTATATTTATTATTAAACATTGAATTAAAAAATTAAACTTATTTCATTTCATGCCTAATTTTTGTACTAAACATTTAATCAGCACACAAAAAAAATGACAATGGGCCTTTTCTATTAGTATATATTTATCAATTTATTTGGGGCGATAAGTATGACATTAAGCGTACTCTACAAGGGCCACTGTCATTTCTTATAGTTGATCTTGTGTACATTTTCATGGATGATTAGAAGTGTACCAAAAGAAGAAAAACAAATACTATGGATGCTTCTTGCAGATACTTTACTTGCATAAGTTGGATGACTTGGAGTACATATTGTTTGAATTGCATCATTTGAGGTATGTTTTATTTACTGCTAACATTTTTATAGCAGTTTCCTTCTTCGTTCCATTAATCCAAAACTGATTTATGAAATGTATAGGAAAGAGTTGTGAACATTAATTGATAACAAATGACATCTTAGAGTAGTCGGAAACATGATTTTATGAAATGTATAGGAAAGAGTTGTACATTAGTATAAATCCACTATAATGAAAAGAAAAAAAAAAAACTATTAATGTGCAGTCCTTTCAAGATTACTGGATTTGTTCTTCTTTTTCATCACTGAAAGCCACTTCAGACTACACTGAAAGTGGCTTTCATCACTGAGAGGCACTTCAGACTCCACCGTAACTCATCCTGGAGTATATACATAAGGACATTTCAAGATTATTGGATCTGTTCTTCTTTTTTTATCACTGAAAGCCACTTCAGACTCCTAACATAGAAACCCCTTCTTGTCAATTGGCCCATAGTTCTAACTGGTATCGTTTCCGTTTTTTTACAATATAAAGGTGCATAATAGTATAAATCCACTATAACGTAAAGAAAAAAACTATTAATGGGCGGTCCTTGTAGCACCATGTTGCCTTATTTTAATGGATGACAATAGATTTTCACAACTAGAAGCAGTACCGAAGGTTTTACTCGTACTTATAAATATGGTAAGCTTTTGTTTCCAGATTAGTTTTACATACCAGTGCATGAATAATGAAGTTGAGTGGATCGAATGCCATATAGTTACTTAGAACCTTCTCCGCATATTAATCCCAACATGAATCTCACTTGCGAAATATGCATTATTTAATGTTATCTTACCTGTACATAGAGCATAGGATAGTTAGTAAATGATTAATGATCAGTGTTAATTAATATAAATATGAAAAAAAAAATGTATATATGAAAAAGTTTAAATGGTAATCACCTTGATACATCTTTGGTTTCATCAGTTGCAGCAATACAACAAGAGGACCAGGACCATTTTGATCAATCAAGGTCAGAATCTTCTCCGCATATTCATCCCAAAAGGTAACACTCAACTTGTTCTTGCTGCAATTTAAATATATATTGGCCAATATTATGCCAAGTCACTGATTTTATAAAATTAATTTGTACTATTGGGCCAGTCAACATATTGGGCTATTTATGAAGTTCCAAAAGAATAATGGATATGTAATTTAGCCCAGTATATCTCGGCCAAATAAGATAAAAACACTATTATTTTAATTTTTCAAAATATAGAATAACCTCTAATCTTTGAGCTCAATTTCTAAAATCTTTGCACCAGGCGAAAGTCTTTTTGCATGTAGATGTTTTAGTGTCCCCCTGCCAACAACCCTCCCAATAACATCTGAAAAGTGATTACATATCAATATTAGTCGTCTATAAATTCAAATCTGTAAAAATAAATTCAAAATAAAATCTATAAATACATACCTATTAGTTCTGAATTGACAACATCTGTCATCATAGCAATATCAGGAAATGACCGTAATCTAAAAATGTCTTTTGGAAAATCTCTGCCGACAACGGTTAGTACAAGAGTAAAGTCCATGAACTCTCACTTTCACATGCCAGTCAGACCTTCCTTTTTGAAGTTCACTGAAGACAGAAATTGGAATATCCACATGGAAGAAAGCTTAATTATGCAAAATCGAAAATGAGCCAATGAAAGTTTGAAGGGTGAGAAAGGATGATCCTTTTTATAGGGGAGGGCAACCTTTCCTATTCCTGAAAAATAAACTATGTAATTTTATTACTATGGAAATTATTTTTTATTGTGTTGTAATTTAAATAGTGTACAGGTGTCCAGATTATGTAATAGTTAGTAATTTCTATTTTTCAAAAAATGTAATAGCCATAGATAAGCTAATTAATTATTGATTTCTTTTAAATTTAATCTGGTGCTGTTATTATTGAATGAATGTACCTTTTCACATGGCGAGGTACAGAATCATCAGTTCTCAGCTGAATATTCAATGCAGTCCATGTTATTTAATGGTTTCATTGTATACAGAAAAATACCCTTTTCTGAAAACTTATCAATAAGGGGCAGTATGGTCATTTTTGCAAGGGATTAAAATGGGCGGGAAAACTGAAGTGCCCTATGCACTTCAGTTATTATATATTATAAGATAAGATTTACACACACTAAATACACCTTCCTGTAGATACCCCGGGAGGGGCCCACCGGTTGGCTAGAGCGGCGGAAGGATTCCTAGGATGTCTATTTGTGTTTTAGAGTCGCCACCTATGTTTTAGAGGAACATAAGAAAAACCTAATGCGTAGCCTAAGTTTGATTACGAAACAGAGATTCTTTGTTATGAGGTTCGGGGGTTAGGTTACGAGATGGGAAGTACTTAAACACCCATCTCGCCCAACTAAAGTCGGTCTTGCTTGATCAAAATCTTCATAAATGATGAAATGTTCTTCTTGTTCTTGATGATAAAAGAGGGGTTTAAAAGGAGTTTGGAATGTAGGGAGATGACTCCGTGACTAGCTTCAATGAAGTGAAGTAGTCTTTGGTGTCATGTCCTAAAATGTTTGGGTGGTTGCACTTTGATTAAAGCAAAAGAAAGAGAAAAGAGATGAAGTAGAAAAGGAGGGAAAAGAGTAGTCTTTTTTACCTATAACTTCAAAGAGCTTCAAGGACTCCTTCAAAAAGGTTCTTTAGGAAAATGCCTTGTAAGTATTTGTGTATAGTTTTTGCTTAGTGATTAAAATCTTCCTCCTATTCAATGGTGAATTAGAGGTGTTTATATAGGTGAAGAAGGTGAGTTTTTGGTGCCAAAACCAAGTCACAAACATCAGTTTCCCGGGCAAATCCTGTTAAAAGGAGCAAGGGAGTGATTCTTGGACAGAAATCTGTAACTGACGCCCAGGTGCGCGCGCCTCCTGCCTTGGTGGCGGGATGCGCGCGCCTCTGACCCCAAAGGATGGAAGCGCGCGCCTTGGAGATGGAAAAAATGACAGAATGGACTAGAAAGTCAGCACTATTATTCAGTTTGGTCCCTGGACTTAACTAAGTCAGTCAGAAATTTAACGAAAGTAACAGAAACTAACGAGAAACACTTATAATAGGGAGAAACACAAAATCAAATGTGCAACCGGGGTGAGCGGTCCAAGGCGGGGTGTCTACAGAGCCCCTCGGGATGTGGATTGCAAAGCAAAACGCGTCGACGAAAGAACAAAACATCCGCCGAGGTCATCACTAAGAAAAAAGCAAAGACTCGATGAAAACAAGAATCTTGAAATTTCAAGAGATAGAAGTGCGCTCCCTGTGTGAGTGGCTTTTGCTGATAGAATGGGTGCGGTGATAGAAATTAGCCCACCGTGGCCAATGTTTAGAGTCCGTATAGGGACTAGCGAGATTCGAGAATCCGTCTGCTGATTTAGAGTTTGTATAGGCGACTGGCGAGATCCGAGAATCCGTCTGCTGATGTAGAGTCCGTATAGGGGACCTGTGAGATTCGAGAATCCATCTGCTGGTTTAGAGTTCGTATAGGGGACTAGCGAGATCCAAGGACCCGTCTGCTGGTGTAGAGTCCGTATAGGGGACCTGCGAGATTCGAGAATCCGTCTGCTGGTTTAGAGTCCGTATAGGGGACTAGTGAGATCGGAGAATCCGTCTGCTGATGTAGAGTCCGTATAGGGGACTAGCGAGATCCGAGAATCCATCTGCTGATTTAGAGTCCGTATAGGGGACTAGCGAGATCCAAGAATCCGTCTGCTGATTTAGAGTCCGTATAGGGGACTTAGCGAGATCCGAGGATCCGTCTGCTGGTTTAGAGTCCGTATAGGGGACTAGCGAGATCCGAGAATCCGTCTGCTGATTTAGAGTCCGTATAGGGGACTTAGCGAGATCCGAGGATCCGTCTGCTGGTTTAGAGTCCGTATAGGGGACTTGAAATGAATGTGGATTTGTTGGATAAACTTTGCTGATAAAGAGGTGGTGATACCGGTGGTTCACCGCGGACCAAATTGCTGTTTTGAAGATGTATGCTGCTTTGAGTTGCAGTTGACTTTTGCGGGGTGCGGGCACAGTTGACTGCATACCGAAAGAATTCTTTCCCTTTAGTGAGGAAAATGTCAAGATTGACCTTGACTTTTGTAACCGTCGGATTTTAACGGTGTCCGTTGCGGAATTTTTGTACTTGAAATGCCCCGAGGCGGAGCTGAAAACTCGGATGGGAGTTGAATGCGTATTGATGTGATGTATTTATTCCTGCATGGGAACTTGAACCTGACCAGGACACGGGAAGCGCCCGCGTCTGAGAACGGCTGTGAGACGAGCGCGCGGCACATAGGGGTACCAGGAGGTGCGCGTATTGCGTTTAAGTTCAACATATATTCAGAAACTGCTCATTCTGTTCGAGCCAAGTTCAAAAATTTCCCAAACCCTCTGCATTCTGAGTCAAATTTTCATGAGGAAGACATCCCAAAACGCTTCTTTTGCTCATTTGAGACCATTCCATCGAGGAATTATGTCGGGTTCTCATCAAACTCCTCCCTTTGAGATCCCCATGGAAGAAGAAGCCGAGGTCGGTGTTGAGGCCATGGACCCAAGGTAGCTAACTTGTGAGTCCCACACTCATATCTCTCACTTTGTTTCTGCGGGATTGGTAAGGATTCTTCGTCTTCTTTGATGATTTTTGCATTCTAGGGTCGTACCATTTTGTCCGTGATACTGCTGCAGTAACCCTTCTGATCATACTTGCATGTTGTTGTCATTGTTGATTTGTTGTGAAGAGGATGTTGGGACACCCATTTGCATGTTCGCACACTTGTTTGCACACCATGCCATTGCCATGTTGAATTTCTTCATGTTGGGTTTGGCCATTTTCTAGCCGTTATGCTGACGGAATTTTCTTTGTCTCTTATTTCCTTTCAGAGGTGGAACCGTTTGACCGAGATCTGAGGTGAGGCTCAGGCTCCCATTTCTGTATGGATGAAACTGCCAGAGAATGTACAGACTTAGGTGGCCGCTACATTTTTCGGTCCTTTCATTACCAGTCTGCCTTCGTTGAAGAATGATCCTGATGTGATTCAGGCTTTGAGGGAGCAATGGTGGGACACCACTCACACCTTCCACTTGCCGATGGGGGAGGTGACTATGACCCCGACTGACTTTACGGCTCTGACCAGTTTGCCTTTTTCTGGGGTGCCGGTCCCTTATGGTGTTAGCGGGATTGCTAGGACACCTGCTGAGTTGTTGGCTCTAGTCGACTGCGAGTTTGTGGTAAAGAACTCCCGAGTGACTTGGGGGAGGATTCGGTCTTACTTTAGAGTCCTTGAGGCTGAGTCTCGGGGAGTTACTGCTGACAGGGTCGAGGTGGTGGCCCGATGCTTTATCTGGTACGCTTTGTCCCACACCCTTTTTGCGAATGGGGGATGTTCCGCGGCCTTGTCTCTGCTGGACCTCCTGATAGACTTGGACCAGGCTGCGCAATATAACTGGGATGCAACGGGTCTGGCTTCTTGCTATCATGGCATGGACTTGACTAGTCGTTCGACTAGGAGCTCGGTCTCGGGCTTTTCCCTTGCTTGGGAGGTACATTTACTATTTTGCCCTTTTAGATTTTAGTCTTTTCTGCACTTTCCAATGTGTTTAATTTCTGCCTTTGCTTCTGTTTGTAGCTGTGGGCTTTTGCTATTCTGGGCATGAGGGACTTTAGGATTAGGAGAGAGGGCCAGCCCCTGTATCCTGATTGTGCTAGGTGGTCTTACAAGGCCAGAAATGTGAATACTGGCACTGTCCCCATTGGCTTGGTTTCAGCTCGGCAGTATCTGGATTGTCTGAGGCCTGAGTCTGTGTTTCAGTCATTGTTCCCCTGGAGACTGATTTATGTTAACATAGAGCACACACTATTCTATACCCACTCGAGGCTTCTGATGAGCTCCGTGGAGTGCATGGCTATGTACTTGGGAGAGAGGGTGTACTGGCAGCATGGGAGCCAGATGGTGGATTACCATAACCCGCCTAGGCCAGCGGTCCCAGAGTTCCCTCCTTTCTGTCCTCGTAATTAGGGAGCACTGTCTGAGGATGATAGGGCCATGTATATGGCAGGGGTCGATGCTACCCCTTTCATCTTTCTTTACCAGGATTATGGCCTTTTCCGGGCGAACCATTTGATGCCGGGTTTTATGTATGCTGATCCCCACGGAACACAACCTGCCCCCTCGACCTCTACGCAGTTCTACCCCACTGGGGTGGGTTATTGCTTTGATCCTCCTCTGCCTCCTTCGTACTATACGTACTCGAACTTTGGGATTGTTGATGAGCAGAGGGAGATAGTCCCAGAGGAGATGTCACCGGAGAGGGAGCCTCTAGCCCAGACTGCTGTGGTATGACTTTTACTTTTCTTGCACGTTTCTAATTACGGCCCACTTTTCTGTTCTAGTCGGTCTTATCTCAGTACGCTGATGTGGTTTTTTGTTTCTACTGTGACAGATACCCGTGGCTGCCTATAGGTATATAGGCCGCCAGAACAAGGGGATGCGGAGCTGTGTAGAGACATGGCTAATTTGACCAGGGAGGCTGCAGGGACCGTGTATGGAGCTGCTAGAGGCATGGCTCGGGGTGCCCGTGGCATGGGGCGAGGTTGTAGAGATGCGGCCCTTGATGTGGATGAGGCTGTGCAGTCGGCTAGGCAGTCACTGAGTAGGAGCTTGAGCCGCGGAGGTGCTAGTTCATCGGCAAGAATGCCAAAGAGAGCTCGTCACGAGATCTTCTTTGAGGAGTCTGAAGAAGAGTCCGATGATGTTGAGGAGACCGAGAGCGGTGATGGGGATGAGCACAGTGCCGCTGGTGATGACTCAGAGTAGGCTGGGGAGGATGAGTGCCTGAACAATTTATTTTTTAACATGTAATAACATTTAGCACATATTTACAATCCTAGCTATTTTATGTACATTTTTTATGTTTTATTTAGACTCGATCTTAGGTATAGACTCTTTACAAACAAAATTTGTGCCCAAAGTGTTTCACTTATTGCGGGTGAATGTTGCTTTGTTGCTGAACTGACTGTAGATCGAAGGCGTTGAAATGCCTGGGCAGTTACTGAACTGACAAGGGCTGTTCTATTCTGTCGTCTGTCAACGGCGCGCGCATTTGGCAATGGAGATGGGAGGAACGCGCGTTTCAGGTCCAAAGGGGGATGCGCCCGCGTCTGGGCTGCTGATTTACAGCCCCTTTCTTTTCTGAACTGGGTTTTCCAACAGCTATAAATTTGAACCCATTTCGACCAGTTTGGTCACACAGCAATATTCTGCACTACTTCTCATCTCTTTAAGCCTCCAATTATAGTCAAGAATGGCCCCCATGAATTTTTCCTTTGAGGTGAAAGTGTCCGTCCCCAAAGGTGAGCAAGTGAAGTCTGTCCCTATTGTGAAGGCACGCCCAAGTGTTTTCGATTGTTTGGGGAGGCCTAGCGATGTTGTTGTTACACCTTTGAGGCCGGCGGTTCGTGTTGAAGCCCCTAGGCCATGCTATTTTTCGAAGAATAAGAAGGGCAAAGGCAAGGGCCACTCTCCTCATTTGTGGAAACGCCCATACAAAGCCCCCGCCAAGGCTTCTTTTGACAAAGGCAAAGGGAAAGGGAAGGTTGTTGATGAAGCTCCGTCCCATCCTAGCGTCTTCTCTCGCCTTGGTGGTTCCAAGAGCTCTCTTCCCCCATCTAAGAAGGTCAAAGGCTATAGCAAGAAGCAATGGGTTCCCAAACCGAAGAAAGATTAGACTTTTCTTTGTACCCCAAGATTGCCATTAATAGACCACTTGTTAGGATTTAATGTTTTATTGTCTTTTATTGCTCAACATATCCGTTGTAATGGTTGAAATAGTTCAAAAGATGAATAAAAATTGCATTTTGTTATAACATGATTGGGTAAAATTTATTGTTTTAGACCGCACCCGAAGGTTGCCTACGTTCCTCTTGTAGAGAGGCTCAGGTCTCTGTAGTTCAAACAAATGAAGACCATTTTTTTTGTGCACCCTGTTTTTTGCCTAGACCGCCCTTTCGGGTTTTCAATCTAGCGCTTCTTTTTTGCACGTGCTCTAATTTTTGCCTAGGCCGCCTTGCGGGTTTTCAACCTAGCGAGCATTTTTTTTAATGGTCTTCATTTATTAAGCGTAGAACTTCTTGAGCTTGTCGAGGTTGACATCCTTTGGCAATTGATCACCATCAAATCTACGAGTCGGACTGCACCGCCGCTTAATATCTTCTTGACCACATAAGGACCGATCCATCGAGGCCCCCACTTCCCAAGGGGATTCATGGCATTGGGAGGATGTTGTCTTAGGACCAAGTCTCCCACTTTGATATTTTGAGGCTTCACCTTTTTGTTGAAATCCCTCGCCATTCTTTGTTGATAGGCCCTCGTGCGTTCAAACGCTCTTAACCTCTTTTCGTCGAGTAGGGCTAGTTGCTCGTACCGACTTTGCATCCAATCAACCTCATTGACTTGGTTCTCGAGTAGGACCCGTAGAGAAGGAACCTCGAGTTCGACTGGGTGTACGGCTTCGGAACCATAAACCAATGAGTACGGAGTTTCTTCCGTTGCTGACCGTATTGACGTGCGGTAGCCCCACAATTCTAGTGGTAATTTCTCGGGCCAATCCCTTCCTGTTGAAGCCATTTTGCGTATGATGACCTCGATTGTCTGATTTGCTGCTTCGACCGCTCCGTTGGCTTGGGGATGGTACGGGGATGACTTGTGTTTGGTAATTTTGTAGTTAACCAAAAGTGCATCCATTTCTTTCTTGAAATTGTCGGAGATGATCTCATGAAGAATACCATATCGGCACATGATGTTGTTCTTCACGAATTCAGCCACTTTCTTGGCATTGAGAACTCGGTAAGCTTGTGCTTCGACCCATTTTGTGAAATAGTCCACGGCCACAAGGATGAATGACTATCCGTTGCTCCCCGTAGGATGGACTTTTCCGATGATATCTATTCCCCAACAATAGAATGGCCAAGGTGTGGTCATGTTGTACAGTTGTGAAGGTGGACCATGTTGTAGATTAGCATGGAACTGGCACTTGGCGCATTTCTTGACTTTCTCGATGCAGTCTCTTTCCATTGTAGTCCAATAGTAGCCTATACAGAGTATCTTCTTGGCTAACATAATCCCATTCATGTGGGGTCCATACTCACCTTCATGGACTTCGTGCATGATTTTTTGAGCTTGGGACTCGTTTTCACATAAAAGATTGATCCCTTGATGATGTCTCTTGTAGACTCGGTTTCCAATCAATACATATCTGGCGGCTAGCTTTAGTAGTGCTATTCGGGTTTTCCCATTGCTGTTCTTGGGAAAGGTGCCGTTGTTAAGAAGGTTCAAGATGTCAGTGTACCACGGGGGGTTATCTTGGACTTCATTGATCTCAATGTTCATGCAGTATGCTGGACTGGTCCTTCTTGAAATTTTAAAGGGTTTCGCCATTTTTCCTTTGGGCATCTCAACCAGTGAGGCTATAGTGGCCAAAGCATCGGTAAAGCGGTTCTTGTCTCTTGGCAAATAGTTGAACGTGATGTCTTGGAATTGTTCAACCAATTCCTCGAGGTGTCGACTATACTGTTGGAGGGTCGGGTCTTGGATTCGCCATTTACCAGACGTCTGATTGATAAGGAGCAGGGAGTCACCGAATACTTCTAGCTCTGTGACATTTCTTTCTAGGGCCGCTTCTAGCCCCGCTATGCATGCCTCATATTCGGCCGTGTTGTTGGTAGCTTCGAATTCAAGACGGATGGCAATTGGAGTGTAGATGTCCTTTGGATCGACAAGCAACATTCCTATCCCAAAACCATGTTTATTGGCGGCGCCATCGAAAAAGAGTTGCCACTTATTTTCCTCGGTTGTGGTGCAAACCAAGTGCTCGTCGGGAAACTATAAGTCCTGCCCCTTCACTTCGTTACACGGAAATTCAGCAAGCTGATAACTGAACACTTTCCCCCTGATGGATTTGAGTGTGACGTAAGTGATATCATAGCCGGCGAGCAAGAAGTACCATTTGGCTATCCTTGTTGACATGAAAGGCTTCTTAAAGATGTAGCGGAGCGGGTCCACTTTTGCTACTAGCTTGATTGGAAAGGCTTCCATGTAATGTTTGAGCTTTTAAGTAACCCAAACCAGTGCTGCTCATAACTTCTCCAGGACGGAGTAGTTCTTTTCGCCCCCTTAGAATCGGCGACTGAAAAAATAAATGGCATTCTCCTTTGTGGAGTCTCTTTGGTCTTGTGCTAGCATAGCCCCAAGGGCTTCATCGTTCACTATGAGGTAGAGCAAGAGAGGCTTCTTTTTGTGAGGTGGAACCAAGATTGGGGGGCATGTCAAGTAATGCTTCACTTGGCCGAAAGCTTCTTGGCAAGTGTTGGTCCATTCTAGAGCCACATTCTTCTTGAGTAGCTTGAAGATTGGCTCACACATGGAAGTAATCTTGTGCACAAACCGACTGATGCACTGAAGTCTACCCATGAAACCTTTGATTTCTTTCTGTGTCTTGGGAGGAGGCATGTCAATGATTTCCTTGATTTTTGAGGGATCTGCTTCAATACCCCTTTCTGTGACCATGTAGCCAAGAACTTTGCCTCGAATAACCCCGAACGTGCACTTTGTGGGATTGAGCCTCATCTTGTGTTGACGAAGCCTTTCAAAGAATTTGCGGAGATCGATCAAATGTTGACCGTCGGTCCCCTTCGAGTGGATGATCATGTCGTCCACGTAGACCTCGATTTCATTGTGAATCATGTCATAGAACAAGTCTGTCACAGCCCTTTGATAAGTAGCCCCAGCGTTCCTTAACCCAAATGGCATAACTGTGTAGCAAAAGGTGCCCCACGGTGTTGTGAAGGCAGTCTTGTGTTGATCTTCCTCGGCCATGAGAATCTGATTGTACCCAGTAAACCCGTCCACAAATGAGCGGACCTCATAGGCAGCAGTGGAGTTGACTAGCATATCGATGTTGGGTAGTGGATAGTCATCCTTTGGAGAAGCTTTGTTCAAATCCCGGAAGTCCACACAAACACGAACCTTGCCATTAGCCTTTCGGACTGTGACCACATTGGCTAACCATGTCGGATACTCAATAACTTTGATGAAGCCTATACTGAGAAGCTTTTCTATCTATTCTTTGACTTGTAGAGACCATGCTGGCTTGATCTTTCTGAGTTTCTGCTTTGTCGGCTTAGCATCCTCTCTGATCGGAATTCTGTGCTCAGCGACCTTTCTGTCTAAACCCGGTATGTCTTTGCACGACCATGAAAATACATCCATGAACTCCTTGAGTAGTGCAGTCAATCTGTATTTCTTTTCCCCCTTGAAGAAGCTTCTGATCTTGGTTTCTTTCGGCTCTTCGTCGGTGCCCAGATTAACAACATGCAATTCTTCGTCAACCCCTGGACCATTTTCACCACGACTACGGACTGTTGAGCAAGTTCATTTAAGTATGTTGTGTTTTCGTGGTCTATTTCATCATTATTTGAATCGTTATTAACTAGTTTATTAAATTCATTATTAGTTAATTCATCATTCATGATGTTTGCAATCTCGGGGTACTCAGAAAGATCAAATTTTTCATTAACAAAGAAAGGGAACACACGCTCGGCTATGGCCTCCATATCCTCTTGGGTGAGGGTATCGGAAACACTCTCGGACTCGAAAGTGAATGTGAACACGTCTTTCTTCGTAACTTTGCGCGGAATGCACCCCATCTTCTTGACCAAGAAGTCTTCGGATACCATAGGTCCCTTCGTAGAATACCAGTTGTTGATCGGCTCAGAGCTCGGCTGGATCTCACTGATAATGTCTTTTTTCGTGTCGGTGTCGTAGATGGCATTTACTTGGCACTCGTCCATGATGGCAAGTTCTTCGAACATGGAGGCTAAATCCATCAATTCTTCCTCCACGGTAATCTCTGTCTCAGACTCTATGGTCACTTTCTTCCCCCACCATTCCCGGGGTGATATGGGAGTTGGTTCCCTTTCGGATTTCTGAATCTCGCAGTCGGCAAAGATTTCAAGACCGGGCTTTATAATGCCCTTGCTGTTAGCCCATGGCTCGGGAAAGATTACGTACGGAACCTCTTCCCCTTGACGGACAAAGTAGCCATTCATTGTCTTGCGGTAAGGCCTCAAATTGGGAATCTCATAACGACGGCCTTCCTTTCGGGCTCGGGCCTTTTCATTCTTGATGGCTTGCTCGTACTTTAAGTCGTCTTTGGAAGGCTCATATCCCAAACTGAACTTGTTCTTAACAAAAGGAACCTCAATAGGTTGCATTCTTCCTTGTTGATATTTCCCTAGGCCTAAACTGGGGAAGTAATTCATATTCCTCGTCATACGGAGGACTTTGTGATTGCCAAGGGTCCATGACCCGCTTCCCCCTTCTTTGTTAATGGCGTTGATTGAGACGCCGGAGAGGGTAAAGTCTTCTAAACCACGCTGAATTTGGTGAATGGGTTCCCCCTTTCTGTGGATAGTGACGTTTTCTGCCATAACGGTTACTATTTCATCCCCATTTTTGAACTTCACACATTGGTGGAGAGTCGAAGGGACGGCATTAGAACTGTATATCCACGGTTGGCCCAAGAGCAAATTGAATGAGGAAGGGATGTCGAGCACTTGGAATGGGACGGACATGACCATGCTCCCAAACTCAATGTCTGTTTCCACCATACCCATGACTGTATGGGCAGTGCTGTCGTAACCTCGGATCACTTGAGAAGGCTTCAAATCTGAATTCTTAAGCCCTAGTATGCCTATGATTCGTCCGGGCATCAAATTGAGTGTGGAACCACCGTCAACCAAGACTCTCGAAATAGGTCTCCCCCTTGCTCTCACCTTGAGATAAATGGCCTCATTGTGGTCGGGACCAAATGGTGGAAGGTCCATATCGGTAAAGGTGATGACATTGCCAAAATGTATGTGACCTATCATTGCCGTAAGGTCTTCAGGAGTTGTATCGGGAGAGATCGACTTGTCCTCGAGATTACTGATGAAAAGATCTCGGTGCTTCTTTGAGGATGCAATGGGGTCCCAAATGGAGATGTTGGCTTGAGTTTTCTTGAGTTGAACCAATAAAGGGTCTTCGGGAGTGTCGCGAGCTTGCGGTCTTTGAGAAGAGGTGCTTGGTGCAGAAGTAGCGGGGTTACTTGCTATGACTCATCCGGATCGAGTTAGCATGTTGATGTTCCCATCTTGCCTCTTTTTCCTATTCTCTAGTACTTCCCTCATTACCTCATCGTAAGTCACAACATAACAAGAATTATCAATCTTATTCATAATATTGGAGCCCTCATTCACAATTGGGATTGAATGAGTGGTCTCTTCAAACTCTCCTATCTCTATTACATTGACACCACCCTCATTAGGAACTATGAATTCCTTTTTGTCTATGAGATCTTGGATGAAGTTGCGGAGGACGAAGCATTCCTCGATGGTGTGGTCGCTATGTTAGTGGTAGTCACAATGCTTGTGGTGAGCATGGTTGGGACGTAATGCCTTGGGTTTGTACCCTTGGAGAGGAGTAACTTGCCCTATGACTTTGAGAGATTTGAAGGCCTCGGTGATAGTCATGCCATGGAGAGGAGTGTAGACACGATCATCTTGAAACTTTTTGCCTTGTGGTGGAGGAACCCTTTTGTAATTCCCCTTGTCGGCAGTGACGGCATTAACTGAAGCCTCTTTTGCAGAGTTAGAGGCGGCCTTGTAACGGAGGGTAGGAGCACTTTTATTGATTTCTCTAAGCAACTAATCCATTCGGATCCCCGTCTCGTACATTTGAGAGAAATCGGTATAGCAAGCCCCACTTAGGTGGGTGCGGAGATCAATATTTAGACACTTAAGAAAGATATCCATTTGCTCCTTGGTGTTAGGCCTCTCGACAATCTCAGCAATCTTGTCATTCAACCTTCTCGTGAATTCGATAAAGGACTCATTGTCCCTTTGAGTTGTGTTCTCGAGCTCTTTCTTGGTTGGATGGTGGGTGGTGTTGCCTTGGTATTGACTCTTGAAGGCAAGCATAGCGGCGTCCCAATCAAGACGGACTGTGAGTGGGAGAGTTGCGTACCAATCCTTTGCCGTCCCCTCGAGAGTAAGAGGGAAGAATTGCGCCATAACCTTGGGAGAGACCTTCTTCGGTACCATAGCCCAAATGTAAGTCTCGATATATGCCATGGGACAAGAGTTTCCCTTGAACTTGCTGATGTCGGGCATCTTGAACTTTTCGGGGAGAGCGTCCATTGTGCTCATGAGAATGGAGGACTGATAAAGGCTCGTGTCGGGACTTTTCCCTACGTTGAGGCCATTGAAGTGTTGAGCTATGTATGCCATAACTGAATCAACCATCTTGTGCTAATTGTTCTCGGAGCTAGGTTTCCCCACTTTCTTGGTACGGGCACTAACATAAGGGCTTTGAAACAAACCCTTAGTCCACTCGGACTCTTCGTTGTTCTCTTTGTCTTTACCACTCGAAAGCTTGGTGAGTTTCTCTTTCATTTGCTCCATCTCGGCCTCGTGGGCCTCCCTTTGATTGTCGAGGTGGGATTGCCAAAGATCATCTTTATTTTGGGCCTCCTTATTAAGGGTGGAGACTTGATCTTGGAGCACTTGAACCATAACTGAAAGTTGTTCGAGAGACATGGTGTTGCTGCTGCTGGTCATGGTTGCTGTTGGAGCTGTTGGAGTAATCACTTCACGGACTAACCGATTCGCTGAATCCCGGTAGACTCTGTAAGTACCAATTGGACCTATATTGCAGAAGAGGCCCTTATCAGTCTTGAGTAACACTTTCGGTCCATGAAGAGGCTTAGAACACACATTGGGCACACGACTCAAAACCACATAAGAAAAGACTCTTTTTTTTTATAAGTCGGAGGGACAGAGTCCCTTTTGAGTTTCTAAGAAAATAATGGAATCGTCACATAAGTATATAGACCATCTCGCGGTCCCATATACTCATCGGATTCGATCACGTTTGTGAATCCTACACATGTCGGGATTAAACTAAATTAATGTAGTAAAGCACACATGCGGGGACGGATTTTTATTTTCGTCCATAATAACCACTTGGGGACGGAGTTTTATTTCGTCCATGATAACCACTTGGCATGTATGTTTTGAAGACATTAGTTTAGGGAAATCTCGGCACATCGAAACCGACTTCAGTCACGGAGTGTTAGACCCTAACTAGAATTGTGTTGGCTTGTGATCGGCTAATGAGAGGCTTAAGGTCACCCCCGGCATGTAGTCATGAACTATGCCACGGGTTGAAGTTTACTGCTTCGAAAGAGTCAAGGTCGGGTGGAGCTTGAAACTTCCTATGACGGGCCTCGACAGGTTTGGGGTTATAAACTTGTGCAACTCGATAGTGAGCAATTCATAGGAGATTGTGCACGTAGTGTGAGGTCCAACATGTGACAAAACATTTTTTTTTTACTTTTTTTTATGAAAGAAAAGCAAATAAGCACATAATTACAACTTTCGAATCACCCGTGTGACCGATAAATCCAAACAAAAAAGAAAAACAGTTAAGAGGTCCAAATCGGTCCATGATGCAGGCGACTGTGCCCACACCCCAATCACTCTGATCTATTCTGAAACTGACCCTGTTCTGGAAAACCACCCAGAAGCGCGCGCCTCTTGCCTTTGTTGTGGGAAGCGCGCGCATGGTGCAATGTCTATGGGAGGCGCCCGCTTCTGGGCAAACCTGTCAGACTGTCAGACTTTGGACTCAGGGGATTGCCTTGGTCCTGAATATGCATTGTAACCCCTGCAGAAATGATTAGTGTAGAAAAAAGAAGAAGAACAGGAAGAACATCAGGAAGCGGTCTGGTCCTTGATGTGGGCCGCGCGTGCCTTAGGCCAAGAAGGCCAGAGGCGCACGCTTCCCCCATCAGGAACCAGAGTACCCAGAAAAGATGTAGACTTTGATCAAGAATGCAAGTTTAACCCTCAAATGTCCCCAGCGAAGTCGCCACTCACCGCTTGGCTAGAGCGGCGGAAGGATTCCTAGGATGTCTATTTGTGTTTTAGAGTCGCCACCTATGTTTTAGAGGAACATCAGAAAAACCTAATGTGTAGCCTAAGTTTGATTACGAAACAGAGATTCTTTGTTATGAGGTTCGGGGGTTAGGTTACGAGATGGGAAGTACTTAAACACCCATCTCGCCCAACTAAAGTTGGTCTTGCTTGATCAAAATCTACATAAATGATGAAATGTTCTTCTTGTTCTTGATTATAAAAGAGGGGTTTAAAAGGAGTTTGGAATGTAGGGAGATGACTCCGTGACTAGCTTCAATGAAGTGAAGTAGTCTTTGGTGTCATGTCCCAAAATGTTTGGGTGGTTGCACTTTGATTAAATCAAAAAAAAGAGAAAAGAGATGAAGTAGAAAAGGAGGGAAAAGAGTAGTCTTTTTACCTATAACTTCAAAGAGCTTCATGGACTCCTTCAAAAAGGTTCTTTAGGAAAATGCCTTGTAAGTATTTGTGTTAGTTTTTGCTTAGTGATTAAAATCTTCCTCCTATTCAATGGTGAATTAGAGGTGTTTATATAGGTGAAGAAGGTGAGTTTTTGGTGCCAAAACCAAGTCACAAACATCAGTTTCCCATGCAAATCCTGTTAAAAGGAGCAAGGGAGTGATTCTTGGACAGAAATATGTAACTGACGCCTAGGTGCGCGTGCCTCCTGCCTTGGTGGCGGGATGCGCGCGCCTCTGGCCCCAAAGGATGGAAGAGCGCGCCTTGGAGATGGCAAAAATGACAGAATGGACTAGAAAGTCAGCACTGTTATTCAGTTTGGTCCCTGGACTTAACGAAGTCAGTCAGGAACTTAATGGAATTAACAGAAACTAACGAGAAACACTTAAAATAGGGAGAAACACAAAATCAAATGTGCAACCGGGGTGAGCGGTCCAAGGCGGGGTGTCTACACTTCCCATCACACACACAAACACACACACACTGTTTACACACATTGTTTACACACAAACCCACACATACTGTTTACACACATAAACACACGCACACACACGCACACACTGCCATAGTAGAACACACGCACACACACTTGTACACACACCAGCAATCACACATGCAAACCAGCATACACAACACAACACGCACACACACACACATATTCATCATCTTCTTCTTCCTCTTATTAATCCGATTCCTAAACCCTTGTTCATCTCATTAACTTAGGGTTTCTAAATTATCCATCCAAATGATTTAAGCGGAAGAGAAATGATTAGGGGGAATTGAGGAATACCTTTGTTGATCCAAAAACCGGTTCCTCTCAAGCTTCCTCTCTCTCTCTCTCTCTCTCTCTCTCTCTCTCTCTCTTTACCGGCTTCTCTATCTCTCTTTGCGCTCTATTTGCGCCGCTCTCCCCCTTTCTCCCGTTCTTTCTTTCTTTTCTTTGCGGTGGAATACAATAATAGGTTTAGGGATTTAAAGAGTATTTACCTTAAAAGGGTTTTCAATTCCCTAATTTAAAAAGGATTCATTTTCCTCTTAAATAATGAATTGGGCTTTTCTATTTTGACCTAATAACTAAACCCAATATTTCTATTAATGGCTCGGCCCAAAAAATAATTAGGGAGTTCAAAATGAAAAATAGTAGGGGCAATTTCGGGTTATTACATTCTTTCCTCCTTAAAAGAGTTTGGTCCTCCAAACTAAACATACCTTAATTAGAAAATAGGGCGGGGTACGCTTCTCGCATCTCGCGCTCGAGTTCCCACGTAGCTTCTCTTTCCGTATGATTTCTCCATTGTACTTTCACATAAGGAATCACTCTTTTCTCAAGATTTGATCCTTCCGATCTACAATCTTCATCGGTTCTTCATTGTAACTCAAATCAACACGAACTCTGAGTTGCTTGTACTCGATCACATGACTTGGATTGGAAATGTACTTCCTTAGCATCGACACATGGAATACATTGTGCACTCCAGCTAACACAGGCGGCGATGGGATGGATTTTATATATTTATTTCCTAGGTTTCTATGAACTTTAATTGATGATTTTGATGTATTTAGATTAGTTTTTGTGCATTTTTAGGCAATTATGTATTGTTGGGACTTAATTGTTATCCGAGGGGTATTTTGCTCTTTTCATATTTTATCCGGATATAATATTTTATGAGGTAAAAAGTCGTCCCAAGATGTGAAAGTAAAAGTCAAAGTCAAGGTGCAAAGTGAAAGTCAACAAGAAGATGGAGCAGCGGGTCAGCAACTGGAATTGAATAATTAGGTGGGAACGGAATCAAATCTAAAGTGATTCTTAATTATTGTTTTTGCTCTTAATTAGTTTAATTTTTGTTATTAGGATTTAATAATCAAACTTTTCCCCCAATCTTGTCAAGTGACAATTACATAAACAAATAACCGTTCTTCGTGGATCGGTTTTGAACTTATTCCTAGCTATATATTTTTAGAACCTAGTCCAGGTTTAATTTGTAGGTGTGCGATTTAGCCTATCAAATTTTGGCACCGTTGCCAGGGACGGTGTTTATTTGTTTACGTTCTTATTGTATTTTAAGTTTATTTTTTTCTTTTTATTTTTAGTTTAGTTGGTTTATTTTTTATTATCGGTTTGTAAAATTTTTATTTTTATTTATTGTTTAGTGTGGTACCTTGTAAGGTCCACACCCGTTCAACTGACGAGTTGCTTGTAAGTCTTGATACATGATGGCAGCCCAGACATTGAGACAGATGACTGCCCCGAACTGGAACGAGATACCACATGTCGTTTCATTCCCTACTCTGCTTGATGGGGTCACATTTGAGTTAAAATCGGGTTTGTTGAACCACTTACCGCATTTCACTGGAATGCCCGGAGAGAATCCAAATCAGTACATAGCCCAGTTTGTGCAAATTTGACAGAGTATGAAGCCGGTTGTAGTTCCCATTGAGCACCTTTTATTAAGAGCATTTTCTTTCACTCTGAAAGATGATGCTAGTGCGTGGTATTATCACTTGCCACCCAATAGTATCACAACATGGCAGCAGATGAAGGAGGTGTTTCTTGATGAGTTCTTTCCTCCAGATCAGATCAATGTGATTAAGTGGGACATTAGCAACATGGAGCAGAGAGCTGATGAGACTTTGTATGAGTATTATAACAGGTTCCATAATCTATGCAGGAGTTGCCCGTATCATGGATTTGACGATGAACAGTTGATAGTATATTTCTATGGGGGTTTGACAGTCATGGATAAGCGGTTGGTGGATTCTTGCTGCGGGGGTAGTATTATGAACAAGACCACTGAGGAGGCTAACGAGATAATTGATGAGTTGGCTAAGAGCACTCGGACATATGGCAGGAGGTCGAGTTTCAGACAGGTTAGTGCTGCGAATTCTAGTGGTGGTGTGACAAATAAGCTTGAAACAAATGTTGAGGACCTTAAGGTGATGATGAGACAATTATTGATGGTGTAGATACCCCGCCTTGGACCGCTCACCCCGATTGCACATTTGATCTTGTGTTTCTCCCCATTTTAAGTGTTTCTCGTTAGTTTCTGTCACTTCCGTTAAGTTCCTGACTGACTTCGTTAAGTCCAGGGACTAAACTGAATAACAGGGCTGACTTTCTAGTCCATTCTGTCAAAATTGCCTTCTCTGAGTCGCGCGCCTCCGACAGGAGGAGCCAGGCGCGTGCGCCTCCCGCCCCCAAAGCAGGAAGCGCGCGCCTCTGGGCGTCAGTTACAGATTTCTGGCCAGGATTCTCTCCCTTGCTCAATTTACAGGATTTTGCCCGGGAAGAATTTCTTGGTGACTGAGTTTTGGCACCAAAAACACCCCTCTTTCACCTATAAAAATCTCTCTTTACCTCCATTTTCAAGGACCGAAAACCTTAGACTTGGGACCTTGGATCTTTTACTCTAAAATCTTACACTTTCAACAAAGGAGCCAAATTTCTTACCTTCAAGTCATTTCAAAAGGCATTCATCAAGAAGTGTTTGAAGTCTCTCGAAGACTAGGTAAAAACCATTTCTTCCCTCTCTCGACTTCATCTCTTTTCTCTTTCTTTGTTTTATCAAAGTGCAATCACCCAAATCATTTTGGGACATGACTCTAATGATCACCTCATCTCATTGAGGTTGGTTAAGGAGTTATCTCCTACATTCCAAACTCTATTTTAAACCCCCTTTTATGATTTAAAGAAGAAGAAGAAGAACATTTTCATTCATGTAGATTTTGATCAAGCAAGACCAACTTTAGTTGGGCGAGATGGGTGTTTCGGTACTTCCCAT
This sequence comes from Campanula takesimana, assembly GCA_026119855.1. NCBI lineage: Eukaryota > Viridiplantae > Streptophyta > Magnoliopsida > Asterales > Campanulaceae > Campanula > Campanula takesimana. The sequence goes on from JAOWBW010000889.1 coordinate 549,501, forward strand.
CTCGTAATCTAACCCCCGGACCTCAAAACAAAGAATCTCTATTTTCGTAATCAAATTTAGGCTATTATCAATAGGTTTTTCTTATGTTCCTCAAAACATAGGTGGCGACTCTAAACAATCTAAAACAAGTTAGACATCCTAGGACAACTCACGCGCTCATAGCCTAAAGCCGTGGCTTTCCCCGGGGTATCTACAGTGGCGACTCCGCTGGGGAGATTTGAGGGTTAAACTTGCATTCTGATCGAAATCTACATCTTTTCTGGGCATTCTAATTCTTGATGGGGGAGGCGCGCACTTCTGGCCTCTTCAGCCTAAGGCGCGCGCATCCCACATCAAGGACCAGAATCGGCCACTTCTTCATGTTCTTCATCTTCTTCTTCTGCTATTCTGCACTAATCATTTATGCAGGGGTTACAATATGCACATAGGACCAGGGCAATCCCCTGAGTCCAAAATCTGACATTCTGACAGGTGTGCCCAGAAGCGCGCGCCTCCTAATAGCATTGCGCCATGCACGCGTGTCTCACATCAACACTCAGAGGCGCACGCTTCTGGGTTGGTTCCCAGAACAGAAACAGGTTTCAGTGACTGAGCAGAACAGTGGGGTGTGGGCACAGTTGCCTGCATCAGAACAGAATTGAACCCTCGGAATGTTTTAATTTTGTGTTTTATTCACCGGTCACACGGGTGATTCGGGAGTTGTAATTTATGTGCTTATGTGTTTTGTTTGTTTTTCCTTCTTTTCAAAAAAAAAAAAATAACAAAAAATTTTGTCACTTGTTAGACCTCACACTACATGCACATATTCCTATGAACTGCTCACTATCGAGTCGCACAAGTCCAACCCCAAACCCGTCGAGGCCCGTCCTAGAAAGTTTCAAGCTCCACTCGACCTTGGCTCTTTCGAAGCGGTAAACCTCAGCCCGTGGCGTAGTTCAAGACTACATGCCGGGGGTGACCTTTGAGCCTCATATTCAAGCCGAGCACAAGCCACACAATTCTAGTTAGGGTCTAACACTCCGTGACTCAAGTCGGTTTCCATGTACCGAGATTTCCCTAAACTAATGTCTTCAAATCATACATGCCAACTTGTTGAAACGGACGCAATAAAAATCCGTCCCCAAAAGTGGTTATTTTGGACGAAAAAAAAAATCCGTCCCCACATGTATGCTTTACTACATTAATTTAGTTTAATCCCGATACATGTAGGATTCACAAGCGCGATGGAATCCGATGAGTATATGGGACCGCGAGATGGTCTATATACTAGTGTGACGATTCCATTATTTTCTTAGAAACCCCAAAAAGGGATCCATTCCCTCCGACTTATAAAAAAAAGAGTCTTTTCTTATGTGGTTCGAGTCGTGTGCCCAACTGTGTGTTCTAAGCCTCTTCATGGACCGCAAGTGTTACTCAAGACTGACAAGGGCCTCTTCTGCAATATAGGTTCAATTGGTACTTACAGAGTCTACCGGGATTCGGCAAATCGGTTAGTCCGTGAAGAGATCACTCCAACAACTCCTACATCAACCATGACCGGCAGCAGCAACACCATGTCTCTCGAACAACTCTCAACCATGGTCCAACTCCTCCAAGAGCAAGTCTCCACCCTTAATAAGGAGGCACAAAGCAAAGACGACATTTGGCAATCCCACCTCGACAGCCAAAGGGAGGCCCACGAGGCCGAGATGGAGCTAATGAAAGAAAAGCTCACTAACCTTTCCAAGGAGAAGAACAAGAATAATGATGATGAATCCGAATGGACCGAGGGTTTGTTCAAAAGTCCTTATGTCAACACCGCACCAAGAAAATGGGAGAGCCAAGTTCCGAGAACAATGAGCCCAAAATGGTGGATTCTATCATGGCCTACATCGACCAAAAATTCAATGGGCTCAACATGGGGAAAGGCTCCGACACAAGCCTTTATCAATCATCCATCCTCATGAGTACTATGGCCGCTCTTCCTGATAAGTTCAAGATGCCCGACATAAGCAAATTCAAGGGCAACTCTTGTCCCATGGCTCACATTGAGACTTATATTTGGGCAATGGTTCCGAAGAAGGTCTCCCCCAAGGTGATGGCTCAATGCTTTCCTCTCACTCTCGAGGGGGCGGCAAAAGATTGGTATGCTACTCTCCCGCTCACTGTCCGTCTTGATTGGGACTCCGCCATGCTTGCATTCAAGAACCAATACCAAGGCAACACCACTCATCGGCCCACAAGGAAAGAGCTCGAGAATACCACCCAAAGAGACAACGAGTCCTTCATTGACTTCACAAGGAGATGGAATGACAAACTCTCTGAAATTGTTGAGAGGCCGAACACAAAAGAGCAAATGGACATCTTTCTCAAATGTCTCAAGATTGATCTCCGCACCCACCTAAGTGGGGCTTGCTACTCCGACTTCTCCCAAATGTATGAGGCGGGGTACGCATGGATGACTTGCTCAAGGAGATTAAGAAGGCCACTCCTACTTACCGATACAAGGCCGCTTCCAACTCCACAAAAGAGGCCTCGGTCAACGCCGTCACTATCGATAAGGGGAATTACAAAAAGGTTCCTCCACCCCAAGGGAAGAAGTCTCGAAATGACCGTGTCTACACGCCTCTCCAAGGCATGACTCAAACCGAAGTGTTCGAGGTCCTCAAAGCAAAGGGTCAAGTCACACCCGTGCAAGGGTACCAACCCAAGACGGTCCACCCCAATCATGCTCACCACAAATATTGTGGCTACCACCAATATAGTGGCCACACCACGAGGATTGCTTCGTTCTCCGCAATGTCATTCAAGATCTCATAGATAAGAAAGATTTGTAGTGACTAATGGCGAACATGTCAATGTAATAGAGATAGGAGAACTCGAGGGGACCACCCATTCAATCCCAATTGTGAATGGGGGCCCCTATGTTATGAATAAACTTGACAGTTCTTGTTATGTTGTAACTTACGATGAGGTAATGAGGGAAGTACTAGAGAATAGGAAAAGGAAGCAAGATGGGAACGTCAACATGCTAACTCGATCCGGTCGAGTCATAGCAAGCAACCCTTCCACTCCGCACCAAGCTCCTCTTCTCAAAGGCCGCAAGCTCGCGACACTCCCGAAGATCCTCTACTTGTCCAACTCAAGAAACTCAAGCCAACATCTCTATTTGGGACCTCATTGCATCCTCAAAGAAACACCGAGATCTAGTCATCCGCAATCTCGATGATACATCAGTTTCTCCCGATACTACTCCCGAGGACCTCACAGCAATAATCGGTCACATTCATTTTGGCAACGTCATCACCTTTGCCGATATGGACCTTCCACCATTTGGTTCCGACCACAACGAGGATATTTACCTCAAGATACGAGCAAGGGGGAGGCCCGTCTCAAGAGTTTTAGTGGACGGTGGTTCCGCACTCAATCTCATGCCTGGCAGAATCATGGGCATACTGGGGCTTAAGGATTCCGATTTGAAGCCTTCTACTCAAGTAATCCGAGGTTATGACAGCACCGCCCGTACAGTCATGGGCATGATTGAAATAGACATTGAGTTTGGAGCATGGTCATGTCCGTTCCATTCCAAGTGCTTGATATCCCGGCCTCGTTCAACTTACTTTTGGGTCGACCATGGATTCACAGTGCTAATGCCGTACCGTCAACTCTCCACCAATGTGTCAAGATCCGAAATGGTGATGAAATAGTGACCGTCATGGCTGAAAACGTCACTATCCACAGAAAAGGTGAGCCGTCGACCAAGTTCAGCATGGTCTACCAGACTCCACTCTCTCCGGTGTCTCAATCAACGCCATTGACAAAGAAGGGGGAAACGGATCATGGACCCCCAGCAACCACAAAGTCCTCCGCATGATGAGGAATATGGACTACTTCCCTGGTTTAGGCCTAGGGAAATATCAACAAGGAATCCTACATCCTGTGCAAGTCCCATTCGTCAAAGACACCTTCGGTTGGGGTACGAGCCTTCCAAAGAAGACTTGAAACAAGAGCAAGCAATCAAGAACGAAAGGGCCGAGCTCGTATAGAAGGCCATCGTTATGAGGTCCCTAATCTAAGGCCTTACCGCAAGACGTTTGAATGGCTATTTTGTCCGCCAAGGGGAAGACGTTCCATACATGATCTTTCCCGAGCCATGGATCAACAATAAGGGTGTCAAAACGCCCGGTCTCGAAATCTTCTCCGATTGTGAGATCCAGAAATCCGAAAGGGAACCAACCCCCATGTCGCCCCGTGAATGGTGGGGAGGGAAGATGACTATAGAGTCCGAGACAGAAATCACGTGGGGGAAGAACTGATAGATTTAGCCTCCATGTTCGAAGAGCTTGCCATAATGAATGAATGCCAAGTCAACGCCATCCATGACACCGTCATCATGAACAAGGCTATTAGTGAGATCCAGCCAAGCTCCGAGCCGATCAACAATTGGTATTCAACGAAAGGGCCCGTGGTATCTGAGGAATTCTTAGTCCAAGAAATGGGTTGCATACCCCGCACAGCAACAAAGGAAGAGCGGCTCACACTTACTTTCGAGTCCGAGAGTGTCTATATATACCCTCACCAAGAGGATTTGGAGGCCATAGCCGAGCGTGTGTGTTTCCTTTCTTTGCTAATGAAAATTTGATATTTCTGAGTACCCTGAGATTGCAAACATCATAAATGGAATTGACTAATAATGAACTTAATGAACAAGTTAATAACGATTCAAATTATGATGAAATAGACCACGAAAAGACAACATACTTAAATGAACTTGCTCAACAAGTCCGTAGTCGTGGTGAGAATGTCCAAAGACTGACGAAGAATTACATGTTGTTAATCTGGGTACCGAAGAAGAGCCAAGAGAAACTAAAGATCGGAAGCTTCTTCAAGGGGGACGACAGAGATAGTTTGACTGCACTACTACGGGAGTTCGTGGATGTGTTCGCATGGTCATACAAAGACATGCGGGGTTTGGACAGAAGGTAGCGGAGCACAGAATTCCGATCAGAGAAGATGCCAAGCCGGGTAAAGCAGAAGCTCAGAAAGATCAAGCCAGAATGGTCTCTGCAAGTCAAGAAGAGATTGAGAAGCTCCTCAGTGTGGGTTCATCAAGGTTATCGAGTGTATCCGACATGGTTAGCCAATATCGTGACAGTCAGAAAGGCAAACGGCAAGGTTCGAGTTTGTGTGGACTTCCGGGATTTGAACAAAGCTTCCCCAAAGGATGATTTTCCACTCCCTAATATCGACATGCTGGTCGACTCCACTGCTGCCTATGAGGTTCGCTCATTCGTGGATGGGTTCGCTGGGTACAATCAGATTCTCATGCCGAGGAAGACCAACACAAGACAGCCTTCACAACACCGTGGGGTACCTTTTGCTACACAGTTATGCCATTTGGGTTAAGAAATGCTGGGGCTTCCTACCAAAGAGCCGTGACAGACTTGTTCCACGATATGATTCACAAAGAAATCGAGGTCTATGGGACGACATGATCATTCACTCCAAAGGGACCGATGGTCAACATTTAATCGATCTCCGCAGTTCTTCGAAAGGCTTCGTCAACACAGATGAGGCTCAACCCTGCAAAGTGCACGTTCGGGGTATCCGAGGCAAAAGTCCTTGGTTATATGGTCACTGAAAAGGGAATTGAAGTAGACCCTCCAAAATCAAGGCAATCATTGACATGCCTCCTCCAAAGATGCAGAAAGAGATCAAAGGTTCATGGGCAGACTGCAATACATCAGTCGGTTGTGCACCAAACACTTCCATGTGCGAGCCAATCTTCAAGTACTCAAGAAGAATTGGCTCTAGAATGGACCGACGCATGCCAAGAAGCCTTCGACCAAGTGAAGCATTACTGACATGCCCTCCTATTCTAGTTCCGCCGCACAGGAGAAACCTTCTTTGCTCTATCTCACTGTCAATGATGAAGCCCTAGGGGCTATGTTAGCACAAGAGCAACGAGAGTCCACAAAGGAGAACTCCATTTACTTTGTCAGTCGCCGATTCCAAGGAGGAGAAAAGAACTACTCTGTCTTAGAGAAGTCATGTGCAGCATGGTTTGGGTCACTCAAAGCTCAAGCACTACATGGAAGCTTTTCCGATCAAGCTAGTAGCAAAGGTGGACCCGCTCCGCTACATCTTCGAGAAGGCTTTCATGTCAACAAGAATAGCCAATGGTACTTCATGCTCGCCGGCTATGATATCACTTACGTCACACTAAATCCGTCAGGAGGAAAGTGTTCAGTGACCAGCTTGCCGAATTCCCATGTGACGAAGTGAAGGGGGAAGACGTACAGTTCCCCGACGATCACTTAATTTGTACTGCAACCGAGGAAAAAATAAGTGGCAACTTTTTTCGATGGCGCCGCCAATAAAACACGGTTTTGGTATAGGGGT